>LBNU01031334.1:54365-100859 GCA_014162995.1 Artemisia annua | reverse complement strand
TAAAGACATGTCAAATCTGTTGATAGCTGTAATAGTTTGCTCAAAACTATTGGGTACTCAACTCACCCATGCTTCACAGCTGAGAGTTGAATGGTTTTCAATTGACCATGGATTTTTCCTTTTGGATTCCAAATAGTTGACTAGCCCACAAGGATATGGCTTGTGGCAAAGGCTGTGGAAATCCATATTTGGTAATCAATTCACCAAAAAGGTGATTTATTCAACCTAAGAATTGACTAGTCCTGAGCAAACGGCTACAGGTAAAGACAACTCAAATCCGTTTATAGTTGATGATTTACTTAAAATCATATGGTTATCAATGTACCATAGTTTTTGAACTTAAACATATGGCTACTCCAGTAGTGATGGCTATTGGTAAAGAGACATCAAATCCATTATTTTCAATGATTCACCTCTCACAGGAGTTAACACACCTGGATGTGATGAGAATAGTATGAAACTAATACGCTTTGATGTACATTATGTCATTTGTTGCTGCAAAGATCTGGAGTTTAAAGTTTGGTCACTCATAGAGATGTGGATGTTTTGATTCTTTGCTGCTGATGTTCGAATTCAATCCTCTTATGCTGACGTGTTAAGATCTATCAAGAATCTTGAACTTAACCAGGTCAAATTCAAGATTAGGGGAGGATTGTTGGGAATTATGCTAAGTAAGAATTCTGCTGATGGATTTTACTGAAGAACTGGAATCTGCTGAAGATATGTTTCTGCGGAAGAATAGTTTCTGCGTATTGTGTTTCTGCGGATATAGATAAACCGCGTATTTTGTAATGTAGTTATCATATGCATGAGTTTTATTAGGAGAAGATAATGCATATCTTATATAGTTTATAGAATATACGTTTCTTGTGAAACGGTTTAGGGTTAGGGTTCCTTGTCTATAAAAGGAACATATTATTATATTTTATGTACGAGTTTGAAAAACGAGTTTTAGTTTTTATAAAAGATACATAGAGGATCAAAGAGTTCTTAGTATTTTGTGTTCTTACTTCTGTTTGTTTCCGCTTTAGAATACAAGTATTAGAGACTTTCTATTAGTGTGTTTGTGATTACATAAACATTGCTAACGATTCACGAGTGCTCAAAGATCTATCAAGGTCTAAGTTTCAACACATTTTAAGTTTATAAAAGACTTTACGAAATTTCGGCATGACCTGCCCGTTTATACAACGTTTACCCGAGTCATCGACTCTAAAATATATCCTAATTATCGCTAAATGTCACAAGTTATTATATACAATTGGACATATCATTCACGTTAATGTTAGTTGTTTAGATTTATCGACCATTTCGTATTATTCGTACCAAAGGGTCCATATAGTCCAAATAACCACACCGCAAATTCGATACGTCCAATCCTTGTCCATCACAAATATTGTCACAATATAAATATCCGGATCCAAGTCCGATGTCACAACCGCTTAACTATAACTAAACTCTTTTATTGTTTCGTAATTTTTAGTCAAGTTTATATTATTCGTTACATTATCCCATACGAAATATAGTCGCCGAAACCGTATCATGACCAAACCAAACTAACTATCAAACAAATATACCAAAACACTAAATAAGTCTTGCCGTGACTCGAGACGAGTCACGGCTCGAACCCGAGACCAAGATAACCCAAACACAACTCCATATCCAAAACCATTCGACCAAATCCGAGTCTTGAATCTCTCGGCTTAACCACAAAACCAAATCCGAACACAACCTCAATCTATCTATCTTAAATCCTAGTCACCTACATCAACAAGGACAACGCCAATAACTCACCCACACCACCACACAAGTCTTGGTGGTGTGGTGAGTTCACTGACGAGAACAACCATAGCAAACGGACCCTCGAAAACAATCAAACATCAAAAAAATAATATACTCCCTCGTCATCATAAACCAAAACCACAACAAAAACATCAAAAACCTCACCGAGTCACTGAGTTGACTCGGTGAGTTGACCGAGTCAGAAACGAGTCGCGGCTAGAAACAAGATCCACACGGGTTTTTAAGGTTTTAAACAAGTTTTATAAAAGAAAAACATTAAAACTCGGATTTGTTTTAAAATACGAATTAGGGTTTTGTATAAAATTTAAAACGGGTTAAGGGGAAGGCGCATGAAGCATTTTACCATGAAGAAACACGAAGGGAAGGTGGTGGTGGTCTTCGGTGGTGGATGGCAGCGCGTGGGGTGGCGCGTGGAGTGACTTCCGGTGGGAGCCAAGAGCTAAAAAGCTCCAGAAAGAGTATAAATATCTTGATCTATCGATTGGGTGATGAAAGTGAATCTCCGGAAAAATTTTCTGGTGGGTGGTCGCCGGAATCTACTGGTGTGTGGCCGGAGGTGATGAGTTTTCTGGTGGGGTGATAGAGTGAGTGAATGAGAGAGATTTGGTGGGTGTGTGTGTGTTATTAGTGTAAAAATGAATAAATGATTAATATAGAGGTTTATATATAAAAAGGTTTAGGGTAGGAATGAAATTAATGAAAGTGTAGGGTTGGAAAGGTAAATATCTCGGGGACCAAAACTATCAACATAGCTAAACTTCTCACGAAAACGCTTCGGGGCTCAAACGACATAGCAAACGGACTCGAAAAATTATGAAAGTTGCGCCATTGCTCAAGAAAGCATTTTTCCAATAAAATCAGGTATAAACTCCAAAGTTTTCTCAAAATCACCATTGTTAGGATATAAGTTTATCAACGTTTATCAAGTCTCGGTTATTTCAGAACATGTAATAGGTTGCTAGTTTACTTAAGTTATTCATGTAATCATTTAGAGTCCAAAACACGTCCAATGGGCCTAAAGCCCACGTTTAGAAGAAGATAGGGAGGAGAGGAGTGTTTCCCTACTCCTCACCTATAAATAGGACTCATATGTTATCATGTAACTTGTTGGTTATTTCAATATCATAAAGACACTCTTGCACTTTTATTCTTCTCATTTGATCTAATCAACCAAACTCTATTTCTCATCTTATTTCTATCAAATCAATACTTGTGTTTACAATATGGTGACCTAACAAGTGGTATCAATCGCTAGAAGAAGGTGTATGTTTTGTTTTTGTACCTAACGATTCAAAAAAGTTGTTTTTACTCGTTAATTTTTGAAAAAGATTGCAACTTTCTTGTTTGTTTCGTGTTTCTATCACATCTTTGTCCTCAAACTTGTGTTACAAACTTAAAACAACCAACAAAGTTTCAAATTTTTTCAAAAATTTAAGATTCGTATAATTTGTACTATTTTTTGAAAATTTTCAAATTTTTGAAAAGTGGTTCAAGTTTGCAACTTTTTTCAGATTTCATCATTTTAAGGTTAGTTGTACAAGAATCTTGGATTAAAAACGTGTTTTTGGCTTGCTTTTTACAAAAACAAAATCCGCCCAAAAAGTACTTATTTTCGAGAACCTTAACCCCTTTCTTTCGAGATCTTTGTTCATTGCTCCTAAGGTGTTTCCGTTGCTTACTCAGTGCTTTTCTCTCTTGTATAAGAAAGAAAACACTTCGACTCGTTGGATATTATCGAGCTTGTATAATCTCGATAATTTTGGGACATTTTTTCGAAAATCTGAAAACTTTCGAGATCTTTTTCATTTTTTTCAAAATCTTTACTGTTTTTGAGAACTTTGGAATTTTTGAAATCTTTTCTATTTTTTTCGAAAACTTTGCTTTTTTCCACAAACTTAGAGATTTCAAAATTTTCTTTAAAATTTCTCGAAAACTTGCAACTTTCGAGATCTTTGATCATTTTCGAGATCTTTGGTAATTTTCGAGATCTTTGGACTTAGACTGTTTTTCGAGATATTCTTCAACATAGTTTCGAGAACACACTTGGGAAAGTTTTCGAGAATTGGCATAACACTTATACCTTCTACAAGATCCATTTACACACAAGTCTTTTCATCATGTCTCAACCACCATACTACAACTTTCATCATCAGCAACCCTATCATCAAACACAATTGTTTCGTCAACAACAACAACAATTTCAACAACAAGAACCTCAACAATCATATCCATATCATCAAATGGTCTCTCAACAACATGTCATGATGCATCAACATCAACAACTGCCTCAACCTCCACCATTTCTAATGCAACAAATCACTCAACCGTCAAATCGAAAGCATACACACTATGTTTACGATGGAAAACAGAGGCAGCGTAACCCATGTATGTCCAATTTAGTCGAATATGTGTGAAGTACCATAAATATCCAGTGAGAATCAACTGCTGATAACATCTCTACTCTTTTATACTCCTCTCAACTAACTCTTGACCGACCCCATTATCATTCTGACGGCTTTATGTAGTGACTACTGATGGAGAAAACTCAATATGACGAACTTGAGAGTGAAGTAAAATAACCCAAACTTGTGACTTAAAGTTGCACTAATGTATGACAAAGAACGGTGTAGAGAGTTCGCACCCCATCGAATCCCTAAGTACTCCATACTCATCAACCAACCAACCATCAAGTATAAGATGTACATCATCTCTTGATAATCCACAACTTCGTGTGTCACTGAGCACTACAACGTAACTCCTTTAAAGTGATAGCTATACTCTGTGAGCACAACAACGTAACTCCTTACATCAGGTATAACTAGACAACTCAAGTCTCTGTCATTTGTATGGATAAAAGCTCGAACAAGGATCTCGAAGAATCATCAACCAACCAACCCCGATATCTTCAGATACTAAGTACACGCACCCGTGAGATTTCACTTCAACTTCAAATAAATAATAGTGAATAAGCCCCGTAGTCACATCTTGCGGTTAAATGCCCATGAACTAGCCTTTTGACGGTTTTAATGAATCTGATAATGGTTTCCCAATCTTGTCAAAAATATTTATCCCCCATGAAAATTTGTACTAACCAAAATACCACTCTTCTTGCCAACAAATATTAATAACCTTTTAAGCACAAATTTTGATACAACCTAATCCATTAGTTTCAGCCCAATAATTGTTAAGACCCAACGGTTGAAAGCCCAATGTAAGTACTAGTAAACTTTTTCGGATGAAAGGCCCAATGAAATTACACCTTAACAAAATTGCAGCCCAACACATCGTCACTTTTGAGTTAGGATTATTAAATGTATAAGAACAACACCCCGGTCCATATAGCAATTACTCTAAATAATATACGGATATAAGTTGTAATAACCCTATATCACATAAAATATCCTCTCACCTTTTTCACACGTTTTCAAGATCCAGATAACTCATCTCATCATCTAATCAAGATCGATACATAATCTCCTTTACCCATCTTGAAACCACAACAAATAACAACCGTACCCTCTCTTGTCTTCAGTTCTAATTGGTTTGAATAGTTGCTCACAAGATTTTCAGCTACAAGATCTTGATACAAGATCTCAGGTTCGTTTTGTTGATGTTGTTTTCAGTTTTGTTTGTCTTTGAACGAACCAATGAACCAAAGAAACAATTATAACAAGATTGTTATAAATCTTTTCTTTCTTTTCGGATATAAAAAAGGAGCAGCACATTAATAATGATCGATGATGATGATTATTTCTGTCGTGTATTTGGCCTTCCAAAGGTCTTGGCGTTTATTGAGCAACACGAATGAAAATCTGAGATCAGTTTGTTTGTTTTTACTTTTCTCGTTCGAGTTTGATTGAAGAGGTGGAGATGGGATAGGATAGATATGAGGTTATGTTGGTTGTGTTGGCTGAGGTTACTTCATCTTCGATTTATTAACTTTTTCTTTAAAACCATATGGTATGATGTAATTACAAACTAAGCTTCATTGTTGTAGTCATTTGTTATGGTCGACTGTCGATGGGTATTTGGTTAGGCAACGTGTCTTCTCTTCATCTCCTCTTCTGATAACATTTTCGAAAGTTATGAAACTTATCGAGAATTTTTAACTTATCGAGAATTTTGATTTATCGAGAATGTGAAAAACTTTTCGAAAAATTAAAGATTTTCTATAAGTTTAATGTTCTCGATAATTTAGGGTATTGTGTTCTCGATAACAGATGTGTTCACGATAACAAGTACATCGAGAATTTCTTATACAAGAAATTCTGACTTTTTCGGCGATTTTTCGACTATATTCTGACCAGTTTAGCATAACCCAGAAATAAACCAACATTTTCTTCTCGTTATTCATCCTTTTTGACCACGTTCCGATTATATTTCGACCATTTTATGCCACTTTTCACGGACAAGGTACAACAACAGTCTTAAAAGAAGATAAAGTTGACATAAAACCTGTTATTGAGGACTAAAAAGGACGCAAAAAAACAGATATATGACAACTTATTGTGAAAGGTTGTAACTTTTTGACTATATTGACAGAGATCTATGAAACAGTTGTGACCATAAAAATATGTAAACAACAGTACGAACCATGGTTAAAACAACATAAAAGATGACATTTTTGACAAGATTTGACCACAAAATCAACAAATATGAAACCTTGGCTCCGATGCCAAACATTGCATTTATGCTCTAACCGTTTGTCATAAAGAACCTAAAAACATCAAACAAGCTCTTACTTACGACAACTGGATTGAATCAATACAAGAGGAATTCAACCAATTCAAACGTCTTGATGTTTGGGAATTAGTTGAACGACCGGATGGGGTTTATGTCATTGGGCTAAAATGGATTTGGAAAAACAAGTTGGACGCAGAAGGCAACGTTATTCGTAACAAATCATGTTTGGTAGCTAAAGGATATACTCAAAAGGAAGGAATTGACTTTGAGGAATCTTTCGCACCAGTGGCTAGACTCGAAGCTGTTCGAATATTTTTGGCATACGCTGCTCACAAAAACATGGTCGTTTATCAAATGGATGTGAAAACTATATTTCTAAACGGTCAATTACGTGAGGAGGTATACATTAGTCAGCCAGAGGGATTTGTCGACCCAGAGCAACTAAATCATGTCTACCGACTTAAGATGGCTCTCTATGGTCTCAAACAAGCCCCCAGGGCGTGGGTGTATGGATACACGCTAAAGTACTTCTGGTGGTTTGCAGTTTCTTGGAGACAAAATCGTGTCTTGGCAATCAAAGAAGCAGGATTGCACCTCACTTTCGTCAACAGAAGCTGAATACGTTGCCATGTCTGCCTGTTGTGCACAAGTCATTTGGATCCGTATACAGCTAATGGACTATGGTTACTTATTCAACAAGATTCCAGTGTATTGTGACTCGAAAAGTGCGATAGCAATCTCGTGCAACACGGTTCTGCATTCAAAGTCTAAGCACATTGATCTCCGTTATCACTTCATCAAGGAGCATGTTGAAAAGGGTACAATAGAGTTATATTTTGTGGGTACTGAATACCAACTGGCAGATTTGTTCACAAAACCTTTAGCTCCCTCAAGGTTCGCTGAACTGGTCCACCGGATTGGTATGCGGTGTTTGACTCCAGATGATCTAAAATCTTTTCTTGAAAACAATTAACTGAGTCAAATACCAAAATAATTTCTTGTATATATTTAACAAAACAAAAATACAAAATCAAAAAATCTTCAAAAATACCAAAAAGATGTTACCCTTTTATTTATTTTTATTTTATTTCGTTTTAAAATGCATGTACACTACCTTCATCAACACTTCGGTTTATCAAAAAGTTCTCAATTTTCATACCAAGTGTTGAGGGGGAGAAAATGTTCTTCAAAATTCAAAAATCTTGTGCAAACATGTGTACTTGCATATTTCAAAAAGTTACGATGTTATCTTGTTATATTGGTGGAACGTCACAGGTTATCCCTCGTATCATTTTTTTTACTTTTCTTATTTCTTTTTTGCCTAGTATGTCTTTACCATTGACTGTCGTTGCAATAAACTGTTAAATATTAAAGCTTTGGACCTTATGAATGATTGATATAAAGTCTAGGGACCAAGTTTGCCAATCTGCCAAACTTTTCAAAAACATAAACAAAACAAACACCCCCCACCCGTCATTTTTACAATCACAAAATTCAAAAACAAACACACCTCCTTTCAATCAAACGGCCAAGATCCAAACCACGAATCCGTGCTCAAAATCTTCAAACCGTAAGTGTTTTGTTAATCTATGGCCCATTTTAACATATGGTTTTTAACGAATTAAAATTTTAATGGTTAGATTTTATACAATTGCGTTTTCGAATTCTAGGGTCTCGCTATATTCATAAGAACATGATTTCCGTGATTTTTGGTTAAAATTTCATAGGTCTTTTGATGCTACATGCTTCTTAATCATGCCAGAAACGTTTAATCATAAAAATTTTCATTTTTAGTTGAATTTCGATACTTAATGTTTAGGAACGAATTGGGTTTATTTGATTGAGTGTTGCTTAGTTTAACTTCAGGGATGGGATATGTTTGTTTGTGTTGTTGGAACTTGTTTATGCTCGTTAATTGTACTAATTCATCTCGTTCGCATGTTTTTAGATAATTAGGGTTTATGTTCGAATTGGGGATTTTCGTGTTTGTGTTCTTGAGTCTAATTAAACTGTTAAAATGTGTTCCAATAAGTGTTAATTGATGTGCTACACTGATATTACACCATGAATGTTCGTTAATTATGATCTAGATAACTTAGGGTATTAGACAGTTTTGAGATCTTTTGTAACATCATCAATGAGATTCTAACTGTTTTTATCATACTCTATTCATCAGGTCTCATTCAAGGAATCAAACATTTCTTCGAAAATGTAGGTCTTCAAAGAATTCGAAAATTCTTGTATAAGAATTTTTCGAGATCTTTTCTCAATAACTTTATCGAGATCTTTCCTTAACTGTTGTTATCGAGAAATCCTTGAAAATTTTCGAAATCTCTCAACAAAGTTATCGAGATCCCAAGATTTTCGAAATCATTAATTATCGAGATCTTTCAAAANCCATTTTAACATATGGTTTTTAACGAATTAAAATTTTAATGGTTAGATTTTATACAATTGCGTTTTCGAATTCTAGGGTCTCGCTATATTCATAAGAACATGATTTCCGTGATTTTTGGTTAAAATTTCATAGGTCTTTTGATGCTACATGCTTCTTAATCATGCCAGAAACGTTTAATCATAAAAATTTTCATTTTTAGTTGAATTTCGATACTTAATGTTTAGGAACGAATTGGGTTTATTTGATTGAGTGTTGCTTAGTTTAACTTCAGGGATGGGATATGTTTGTTTGTGTTGTTGGAACTTGTTTATGCTCGTTAATTGTACTAATTCATCTCGTTCGCATGTTTTTAGATAATTAGGGTTTATGTTCGAATTGGGGATTTTCGTGTTTGTGTTCTTGAGTCTAATTAAACTGTTAAAATGTGTTCCAATAAGTGTTAATTGATGTGCTACACTGATATTACACCATGAATGTTCGTTAATTATGATCTAGATAACTTAGGGTATTAGACAGTTTTGAGATCTTTTGTAACATCATCAATGAGATTCTAACTGTTTTTATCATACTCTATTCATCAGGTCTCATTCAAGGAATCAAACATTTCTTCGAAAATGTAGGTCTTCAAAGAATTCGAAAATTCTTGTATAAGAATTTTTCGAGATCTTTTCTCAATAACTTTATCGAGATCTTTCCTTAACTGTTGTTATCGAGAAATCCTTGAAAATTTTCGAAATCTCTCAACAAAGTTATCGAGATCCCAAGATTTTCGAAATCATTAATTATCGAGATCTTTCAAAAGGTTTCGAGAACTTCTCAGACCATGTTATCGAAAACCTTTCCTAAGGATTATCGAGAACTTTTGTTCATCAAACTTTTCGAGATCTTTCTTATAAGAAATTAACGAGATCTTTCATGTACCAAAGTTTTCGAGATCCTCCTTAGTAATAGTTATAGAGAACATCGTTTGTCATATTTTTGAGATCATGTTTAACATATTTTGGAGAATTCACATGAATGTAACTTTTCGAAAACATGTATATTGAATGAATCCGCATGAATGTGTGTGATGTAATAAGGCTTATTAACTTGTGATTGTGTTGTATTATTGAACATGTAACCATTAGACGTTTTTGCTTTAAATGATTAATTGCTAAGTCTTATTAGATACATGTGAATTGATAATACCGTCACTAATCACATATTAATTAACTGGACCATAAATGCATCATATATCTTGTACGTCTTCGAATATCAAACATGGACTCGGACTAATGACTAACAAATCTGGATGTTTGATTTCATGACATGACACTTTCAGAACACAATGGCTCAACACAATGAATCTGTCCCAGAACAAGCTCTACCACTTATCACACTTGGTGAAATTGTCCCAGCAGACTACAACGTTATCATTGACCAAAACAATCCACGCATTGACTTCAACAAACTCAGTATTCCAGAAGATACATGCAAGATTGTCAAGGACATACTGCTAGCTCATCCGTGCAAACCTATGCTCACTAAGTCTACATCAGTACCAATCTTCTACATTCATCAGTTCTGGTACACTGCTCGGGCTAACTTGGACGATATTTCTTTCACTGTCACGCTGGATCGTCAAGAATACACAGTAGATCTTGATGTTCTTCGAACCGTTCTTATGTTACCGACACCCAATGAGTTTCATCCTATGTTGACCGAACTTGAAATCCTGGATTACTTCATTGATCTAGGATACGATGTTCCAGATAATCAATCACTCACCAGACTTTCAAAGTTCAACGTCAAATATCTGCCACAACCATGGAGAACATTCTACATGTTGATAGTCAGATCTATTGCTGGAAGAAGGAGTGGTCATGAGCATCCACGATTGGAGCACCTGCAAGTATTTTGGGGAATGATGAGCATGAAACCGATTGACTTCGCCAGATCCATAATGAGCGACATGATCCATCACATTCAGACTGACCGTGAGAGGACCGTGATTCCGTTCGTTAGGTTCACAAAGATGCTTATCGAACACTTCTGTGAGAAAACACCTGATTTCATCAAAAGAATGCATGATCGAACAGAACCCAAAGACATCTACAACAATGACTTCAGGATCTCCTTCGTCAAAACCATCAGGTTCGTTCCAAGGACGAAAGGAATGAGAATCCCAGACCACTTTCTGGATGAAGAGATTCGAAAGACACAAAACTTCAAGATTTATGATAAAGCCTTTCAAGCTGGGCAAGTTGGTCACACTGGTGAAGAAGAAGAACCAGCTTCCATTGTTCAAACCCGAAGCAGAAGAGGTGGCAAGTCAGGAAGTACAAGCAGTACCACAACTTCCCAACAATCTAAGACTGTACCGAAACCACCCACCAGACCAAGGAGGAAAGCTGCACCAAAACAGATTCCTCAAGATGAACCGTCAGCTTCATCGTCAGAAACAGAAACTGAATCTGATTTCGGTTCTGAATCAGATGACGAAGAAGACTTTGAAAGAAGATCTAAAGCACAGGATGATGAAGAGGAGTTTCCTGGACTCGAACTTGCTAAACAAATAAGCAAGGAAACTTCTCAGAAGGAACAAAAGAAAGGAACAGGGATCACCATTAATGAACCCAGTGGTGATTTTCATGATGAAGAAGAAGCAAATGAACCAGTTGGTGAACCACTAGTCGACAAACGCAAACTGAAAAGCGTTATTGTCGATCCTAGAGCAGAAGAAAAGCAGCATTTGAAAGAACTAAGAGAAGCTGCACTCCTCAATCTCCAACATCCACAGCCTCATCAACGACCGCTCAACATAGAGGCACAAGAGGGTGGCTCAAGTAGCACTGTAGTTCCTCCTTCATCACAGACTGAAACCGAACAACGTGATCCAGAAGGGAACATTATTATGAAGGAAGCTACAGAGGATGATGCTGAGAAAGAGCAGACTGAGTTCATCACACCTGAGTTCATTGATCAGGTTCAAAGGGAAGAAGAACTGAAAAAGAAAGCAAGTGAGGAGTCTGAAAGATTGATTAGTGATGTACAAGACGAAGAATTCTTTGACACCGATCAATTCATCAACACACAATCTCATTCATCTTCAAAGGATCCTCCGATTCCCTCAGGCACACCTCCAAGGGATCCTTCACCTCCTCCATCAGAACCTGACCACGAATCATCTTCATCATCATCACATCATTCATCTCCACCACCAACAAAGAAAACATCGAAAGGCAAATCAATCAGGAAGAAGAAGGGAAGCAAATCATCCTTGACAGCATCGCAAAGGATCAGACGAGCTGTTGCTATGGCTAGGCAAAAGAAGAAGGAGACACAACCTCAAGATGGAGACCTTAAAGACCAAGTTCAAAAGCTCTCAAAACAGGTCAAAACTTTGAATACTCAAGTCAAGGATCTCCAAGACTCTACGGGATTGGTTCAAAAGCTACTTCAAGCAGATATGAGCAGGATGATCAATGAATACACTGCCGAATACCTTAACGATAATCTTGCTGCAATTGCTCAACCAGCAGTGTCAGAACTTCTTGAGCCAATTCGTTCAGAGTTGAATACCAGGATCAAGCATAGCATTCAACGCATGCTTCAGTCTACTCCTTTCTACCTCCGCACAGACAGGGCTCCTCCATCACCAACTGAACTTTCAACCGAACAACTACAAGCCCTGTTAGCTGCTAAGCTCAGAAATAAGGAAGACAAGACTCCTGAAGAATCAACAATGTTTGAGGCACTCCAAACTATTGCCTCAAAAGAATCTTGCAAGGAAGCCGCTGGCAAACACAAAAGACAAAGGAAGGATGATGATCCTGATGCCGATCCCAAAAGCAAGAAATCAAAGACATCAGAAGGACCATCGTCTTCTCATAAGCCAAAGAAGACTTCCAAGACTCCACCATCAAAGCAACATGCACCTGCATCAGGCTCCGGTCCAACTCAGTCAGAAGAGCCATTTATGCTTCAACCAACTGACATTCAGGAAGAACCCGAATCATCAATCCCCGAATCACAAATTCCCGAATTTCAAGCTGGTCCATCATCAACTTCAAAGACCAAAGAGAAAAGGAAATCCACAAAGTCAAAGAAGAAGAAGAAGAAGTCTAATCCTTTCTCATGGTTAGCTGTGGAAGAAGCTCCTCAATCTGATTGGTTGGCCGAGATGATCAAAGTACAACCACCACTTGAAGCTGAAGAACCACTGCCTGGAAATACTTTGCAGATGACTCAAAGTATCATAACGGAACTTCAAGTTGAAAGGTTGACCAAAGCTGAACTGAAAAGGATCAACCGTGAAGCTATGGACTTTCTGAAGAAGAGATCAAGGAATAAAGTTGAACTCGAATACCACATGGAGAACATTGCCTGCGCACTTTCTGGCAAGTTCGACTGGCTCAACCCAGAATCCTACATCGACACAGAAAAGAAAGACAAAACTCCCTACTTCACTGACTGGACAAAACCATTGCCTCTTCTAGGCTTTCCTGAAAAACCCAAGATTCCATACCGACACTTCTTCAATAACGACCTCAGATACCTTCAACACACTCACGAAACTTCCAAGGAACGATACGCATCTTCACTGACGATTTACGTTCCAGCTGCCAGATACGAATTACCAGACATTGAAGAGACTGCACCAATTTTCAGCAAATCAGTTGTCACTTACAACAGGGACGCTCTTCTTGGTATTCAACATTGGCCTGAGAAACAAAAACTCGGCTACACCCACAGATTACATCTCAAGTCAAGTGAAAATGTGAAGCAACCGCGTCGTATCGTTGCAATCATGGAAATCGTTGAAGAGAAAAGATTCAACTACGCTTTCATGAAAGAAATCATCGTCAAGAGACTGGATGAGAAGCGATACAAATTTTGTGAAGCAGACTTCCCAGATCTGAACCTGAACGACATCGAAGACATGTATTTGCTAAAGGTTCAAGGAAAGATGCTCAACTTCGAAAAA
The DNA here is from genome assembly GCA_014162995.1 of Artemisia annua. Classification (NCBI taxonomy): domain Eukaryota; kingdom Viridiplantae; phylum Streptophyta; class Magnoliopsida; order Asterales; family Asteraceae; genus Artemisia; species Artemisia annua. The sequence goes on along the minus strand of LBNU01031334.1, from coordinate 87,009 downwards.
GACACACAATACAACTTAATCGCGTCTCTACTAAATCTAAGACTGTACCGAAACCATCCACCAGACCAAAGAGGAAAGCTGCTCCAAAACAGATTCCTCAAGATGAACCGTCAGCTTCATCGTCAGAAACAGAAACTGAATCTGATTTTGGTTCTGAATCAGATGACGAAGAAGACTTTGAAAGAAGATCGAAAGCACAGGATGATGAAGAGGAGTTTCCTGGACTCGAACTTGCTAAACAAATAAGCAAGGAAACTTCTCAGAAGGAACAAAGGAAAGGAACAGGGATCACCATTAATGAACCCAGTGGTGATTTACATGATGAAGAAGAAGCAACTGAACCAGTTGGTGAACCACTAGTCGACAAACGCAAACTAAAAAGCGTTATTGTCGATCCTAGAGCAGAAGAAAAGCAACACTTGAAAGAATTAAGAGAAGCTGCACTCCTCAATCTCCAACATCCCCAGCCTCATCAATGACCGCTCAACCTAGAGACACAAGAGGGTGGCTCAAGTAGCACTGTAGTTCCTCCTTCATCACAGACGGAAACAGAACAACGTGATCCAGAAGGGAACATAATTATGAAGGAAGCTACAGAGGAAGATGCTGAGAAGGAGCAAACTGAGTTCATCACACCTGAGTTCATTGATCAGGTTCAAAAGGAAGAAGAACTGAAAAAGAAAGCAAGTGAGGAGTCTGGTGATGTACAAGACGAAGAATTCTTTGACACCGATCAATTCATCGACACACAATCTCAGTCACCTTCAAAGGATCCTCCGATTCCCTCATGCACACCTCCTGGGGATCCTTCACCACCTCCATCAGAACCTGACCACGAATCATCTTCATCATCATCACATAATTCATCTCCACCACCAACAAAGAAAACATCAAAAGACAAATCAATCAGGAAGAAGAAGGGAAGCAAATCATCTTTGACAGCATCCCAAAGGATCAGACGAGCTGTTGCTATGGCTAGGCAAAAGAAGAAGGAGACACAACCTCAAGATGGAGACCTTAAAGACCAAGTTCAAAAGCTCTCAAAACAGGTCAAAACCTTGAATACTCAAGTCAAGGATCTCCAAGACTCTACGGGCTTGGTTGAAAAGCTACTTCAAGCAGATATGAGCAAGATGATCAATGAATACACTGCTGAATACCTTAACGAAAATCTTGCTGCAATTGCTCAACCAGTAGTGTCAGAACTTCTTGAGCCAATTCGTTCAGAGTTGAATACCAGGATCAAGCATAGCATTCAACGCATGCTTCAGTCTACTCCTTTCTACCTCCGCACAGACAGGGCTCCTCCATCACCAACTGAACTTTCAACCGAACAACTACAAGCCCTGTTAGCTGCTAAGCTCAGAAATAAGGAAGACAAGACTCCTGAAGAATCAACAATGTTTGAGGCACTCCAAACTATTGCCTCAAAAGAGTCATGCAAGGAAGCCGCTGGCAAACACAAAAGACAAAGAAAGGATGATGATCCTGATGCCGATCCCAAAAGCAAGAAATCAAAGACATCAGAAGGACCATCGTCTTCTCATAAGCCAAAGAAGACTTCCAAGACTCCACCATCAAAGCAACATGCACCTGCATCAGGCTCCGGTCCAACTCAGTCAGAAGAGCCATTTATGCTTCAACCAACTGACATTCAGGAAGAACCCGAATCATCAATCCCCGAATCACAAATTCCCGAATTTCAAGCTGGTCCATCATCAACTACAAAGACCAAAGAGAAAAGGAAATCCACAAAGTCAAAGAAGAAGAAGAAGAAGTCTACTCCTTTCTCATGGTTAGATGTGGAAGAAGCTCCTCAATCTGATTGGTTGACCGAGATGATCAAAGCACAACCACCACTTGAAGCCGAAGAACCACTGCCTGGAAATACTTTGCAGATGACTCAAAGTATCATAACGGAACTTCAAGTTGAAAGGTTGACCAAAGCTGAACTGAAAAGGATCAACCGTGAAGCTATGGACTTTCTGAAGAAGAGATCAGGGAATAAAGTTGAACTCGAATACCACATGGAGAACATTGCCTGCGCACTTTCTGGCACGTTCGACTGGCTCAACCCTGAATCCAACATCGACACAGAAAAGAAAGACAAAACTCCCTACTTCACTGACTGGACAAAACCATTGCCTCTTCTAGGCTTTCCTGAGAAACCCAAGATTCCATACCGACACTTCTTCAACAACGACCTCAGATACCTTCAACACGCTCACGAAACTTCCAAGGAACGATACGCATCTTCACTGACGATTTCCGTTCCAGCTGCCAGATACGAATTACCAGACATTGAAGAGACTGCACCAATTTTCAGCAAATCAGTTGTCACTTACAACAGGGACGCTCTTCTCGGTATTCAACATTGGCCTGAGAAACGAAAACTCGGCTACACCCACAGATTACATCTCAAGTCAAGTGAAAATGTGAAGCAACCGCTTCGTATCGTTGCAATCATGGAAATCGTTGAAGAGAAAAGATTCAACTACGCTTTCATGAAAGAAATCATCGTCAAGAGACTGGATGAGAAGCGATACAAGTTTTGTGAAGCAGACTTCCCAGATCTGAACCTGAACGACATCGAAGACATGTATTTGCTAAAGGTTCAAGGAAAGATGCTCAACTTCGAAAAAGACACACAATACAACTTCATCGCGTCTCTACTACTCTACATCAGACGGGTTATAGTTCAAGAAAGAGTGGAAGATCTTCAACTAGGCGTGGAAAGTTATCAAAACAACATCAACCTCACCAAACCACAACTCATATTTCCTGGAATTCTAGAGCTATCACAGTACACTCTCGTGCAACAACCATCATTTGGAGTCATCTACCTCAACAAGAAGAATAAACTTCGTCTTATGAGGTTCGATGAAATTCCGAAGTTTTGTGACGAGACACTTCAAAGAGTTCGTGATGGGTTGGCAGAAAGGTTGGATGATGAGAAGAAGAGGTTAAAAGAGGGTCGAGAAACAAGGTGGAAAGCTAATGGACGAAGAATGATTCGCAACTTTGTCCATACCATTGAAGAGAGGTTGTACCGTCGTCAACAGATCAGAAGGTTGGAAAGCTACATTGGTGTTCGTCCTTCATTTCCGGTCTTGACATTTAGACGACCAGATCCACAGTTCACAGACTTTGATGCATAACCGAATGATGAACTTCAGCTCCCATTCTTATGGTACCAACATTTCAATATTTTCATTTATTTGAATTGATTTGTAATTGCTACGGCTTGTGCACACATAACACTGTACAACCCGCACTTTGTACTTAAAGGACCCTGTGGTACGCATCAGTGCCACAATCCTCATATAAGGAGCGAAAGCTTCTTACTTTTGAGTAGAATTTATCAAACATTTCAGTATTTTCTCAATTCTGCTCAAAAGACAAGTATTACACCTCAATAAGTAATCACTTGTTGAGGGGGAGTACTTGATTTCAAACATCGCTCTTTAATCTTAAAGTCTTAGTGATTTCTCCTCATAAGACTCAAAAAGGCATATTTTAATCAAAACATTTACAAAAACAACATTTCATATGCTATTTTTTAGGGGGAGAAGAAGAAAAGTGATTAAAATATGATGTGAAAAGTCTTATCTTGTGCGAGCTCGACTCAGAATTGACCCACGAATTGACGAAACAACAAAAGTTAGTATTCGAAAGGATTTATCCAAGTAGAAAGTACTGTTTCGAGAAACTCTTTCTAGACGTTTACTTTGACGGGTCTAACTTCCTTTTAGTAATGTTAACAACTTAAAGTTAGTTATTAGGGCTAGTTATCACCTAAAAACTGATAATGCATCCCTTTAACTAAGCAACGTAAACGTGTCCCTCGGGTACATGTCTATTAAGAGTGGATCAATTCATAAGTGCCAACTCTTCCCGCATATGCAAATTTCTGAAAACATTCATAAGCATATGTGGATGGGGAGTCTTTCATAAGAAATCCAAAACCTCAAAGTGTTAACAAAAAGTTTTATACTCATAAACACTTTGAGAGATTTTCAATGATTTGGTTCAAAGGCATCAATGGGATAGTCATGGAGTTACAAGGTGACTAAGGATAGGAATAACCATCCTATGATCCGCCAGAACCGGAGGGATCTACCCAAGGACATCACCAATAGTTAGAAATTAGAAGTCCTTAGGTAGGATATAACAAAAGGAGAATAGAATGAAAGGAGAAAGAAGGGGTTGAAGAATTAAAAATAAATGAATGAAAAGGGTGAAAAGAAATAGCCCTCCATTTTATCAACCTTAGGTCAGACACCGGGTTCAATTCATATGCTACTGGTCGTTGCTAAGGCGACACCGGTATTGAAGATAAAGACGTCATGGACCCAGTGACGCAATGCACCTAAACCTTCTTAGCCACTCAGGCATCTCTCAAAAGATGTTTGTTTCATTCTCACGGGGAACCAGTGTAATCTATCGATCGTCTATTAGAGATGGTTGATATTGAAACAGGAGGCCCTCTGCTCCATGCCTCCGCATAGGAAACCAAATGTGCACTTATCGAGTCTAGAGCCACGAGATAACATAAAAGATCTCTTAGGAACACACAATACTTCTACACTAAGTGTCTTGCACCATTGGACACTAAGTGTAAATTATCGAGTCCTTCGCAGATCTTAGCAATTTGCCTTGAACGTTTATGAGGGATTTACTTATGTGTTTCTCGAATGACTGAACGGAAATCCTGCCAGGGTCAACATCAAACAGCCCTGACAGCAGGTCACTTCGGTGATTCCTTGTGGATTACGCTTAGTGTGTTCGATGGTTTCAAACGGTCTACAATCGTGGGGTGATCTCCAGCGACTCACCTAATCATGGGTGTACGTATGTATGTCTGTGTAAGCCCTCTAGGGGGTATCCGATTAGGAACGGCCTTGGTAAGGATTAGAAGGAGTCTTCACACTATGCTATTGACGAATTCTAATTCCAAACCTGTTAGTACCGGATGTATTATTGCTAACTGTTTCAATGCAGGTACAACCACCATCCTGAACACCAGCTTCCACATGCTCATACTTGCATCTCAACAAATGTGAAAGCTCTCATGAAAGATCGAAGCAACATTAAGTCAAAGATAGATTCCATGCCAAAAGAATCTACAAAGTGATAAGACAACGATCTAAAGCAAAGCAACGTTCAAAGAAGAATTCTACGTCAACACTAAGAATCTTCATCAATGAAAAGAGAGCTACACACGAATGAAAGATGCAGATCCACTGGAGTCTAAGAGAGTGACGAATGGCAGATTACGACATTAATTGATCACTACCACATCATCAATGACAAAGAACAAAGAACGATGAATCATCTCAACTTAACAATCTTTTGAAGACGTCTAAAGCCATGAAAGTCTACAATTAATGATAAAGACAATGACGTCAAGCAACCTCAAATGACCATGACGAATATCACTCCTTCATAACCGATCCTTAGGGGGAGATTGTTAGGATCTAAGTTTATCAACGTTTATCAAGTCTCGGTTATTTCATAACATGTAATAGGTTGCTAGTTTACTTAAGTTATTCATGTAATCATTTAGAGTCCAAAACACGTCCAATGGGCCTAAAGCCCACGTTTAGAAGAAGATAGGGAGGAGAGGAGTGTTGCCCTACTCCTCACCTATAAATAGGACTCATATGTTATCATGTAACTTGTTGGTTATTTCAATATCATAAAGAAACTCTTGCACTTTTATTCTTCTCATTTGATCTAATCAACCAAACTCTATTTCTCATCTTATTTCTATCAAATCAATACTTGTGTTTACAATATGGTGACCTAACAACTATAATTCAAATAATTTGGAAAATGCCATACGATTCGAGTTTTCTAGGTTGTGCCGACTCGATAAAGGAATAAAGCTCACATTAAATAGGGTAGTTCACGGTTTTTCAAACCCAAACAAGTTCAAAGAAGCTCAAAAGTCAAGGAAGATCAAAGATGAATGTTTTGGCTCGTAAAATAAATTTAGGAAATTTTCCGGATGTTACATTTAGTATGCTTGTTTGTATACCGGTAGTATTTAGATTCTAGAATTGCGTTAATGACCATCCCAAATCCATTAGTGAGACTACATTCGTGTATTTAGATTTACTACATGATAAGAGGCATTAGGATAACCCTTGTTTTACACCCGTAATATAATTACATTGACTTCATTGGTCAAGTAATTTTCCCACACCCTTAGCGTTGTACTCATTTTTAGTACACGATACCCCTAGTACACCTCTTAAAGCCTATCTTTTCGTTTGTTTACAATCCACCCCAAATATACACCCAAATCACCTTAGCCTACCTTGCATGAACTCATCTTTAGGGCATTATTGTGACAACATTTATTTAAACCCTTAGTTAATTGTCATGTTGATTACATGGTTGCTAAGTCGAGTCATATCTTGTACATATTGTTTTGGGACGATTGAGACTCATGGGTAAAGTACTAGTACAATAAAGAATGGGGAAGAAATCACTTATTACCCCCATATGTGCGTTAATATTTTAAAGTACTCCATGTTTTTCAATTATCTTAATTCGATTCATTAGAATAGTTAATTGTAAAGTATGTAAAAGTTTAAGTGTAAGGGGAGAACCGAGGCCCCTATGATGTATTATTTTGGATGGTAGGNGTTACATTTAGTATGCTTGTTTGTATACCGGTAGTATTTAGATTCTAGAATTGCGTTAATGACCATCCCAAATCCATTAGTGAGACTACATTCGTGTATTTAGATTTACTACATGATAAGAGGCATTAGGATAACCCTTGTTTTACACCCGTAATATAATTACATTGACTTCATTGGTCAAGTAATTTTCCCACACCCTTAGCGTTGTACTCATTTTTAGTACACGATACCCCTAGTACACCTCTTAAAGCCTATCTTTTCGTTTGTTTACAATCCACCCCAAATATACACCCAAATCACCTTAGCCTACCTTGCATGAACTCATCTTTAGGGCATTATTGTGACAACATTTATTTAAACCCTTAGTTAATTGTCATGTTGATTACATGGTTGCTAAGTCGAGTCATATCTTGTACATATTGTTTTGGGACGATTGAGACTCATGGGTAAAGTACTAGTACAATAAAGAATGGGGAAGAAATCACTTATTACCCCCATATGTGCGTTAATATTTTAAAGTACTCCATGTTTTTCAATTATCTTAATTCGATTCATTAGAATAGTTAATTGTAAAGTATGTAAAAGTTTAAGTGTAAGGGGAGAACCGAGGCCCCTATGATGTATTATTTTGGATGGTAGGACAAGAGTGTATGAAAAAAAAATCAAAAAAAAAAAAGAAAAACGAAAAAAAAAAAATTGGAAAAAAAGAGTAGAAAAAACATACGGACTACCATCCCGTTTCATTTTATTTTTACTTATGTTTATGTTATTTTCTTTTTAGCTTAAGTTGAGTCGAGTCTTGGCTTAGCAACGCCACATTGTGCATGTATTTGATCAAGATAGTTAACTCGCCACCACTAAAAATACCCTTTATTCCAACAACCCGTGTTTATCTTATCCCTACACCTAACAACCCTTGAAAAGCCCTCTTTGATAGTTTATCTTAGGTGCTTACGCCAAATGGAGGAGGTTTTTGGAGCATAAAAGTGAAGAAAACGAAAAAGTGTCAAATCAAGCTGGAATTCCTACTTGACGGCATCAGGCTTTGGATGCTGACGCCGTCACCTTTAGATGAAGGAGTGGATTCAGACTCTACTAGACGACCAAGGAAGGACTCAACACATTTACACGTGACGGCGTCAGGTGTTAAGAAAAGTAGGCCATCAGGTGTTAAGCTAAAGAGAGACGGCCCAGAAAGTTTAAAGAGTGACGACGTCAGAAGTAGATCTAGGTGATCCGAGAACCCTAGACACGGCAAGTTGACGGCGTTAGGACCTATAACCTGACGTCGTCAGAGTGTAAAAAATATATATACTTTTCAAATTTTCATTCATTAAGTGTGTAACTTTTGGGAGAACTTTAGGGATAAACCCTAGCTCGAATTCTCAGCCTTTTTCAAGGGGTTTTCACCCTTGTTTCATCTATGATTAATTAAAGATAAGTCTTCCATCAAATCATTCAATATGTCTATGTATTGCATGATTATATCTTATGCTTGTCTTTTAATTAATATGTTAGGCTAGGTTTCTCTTGTGTTTTCTTAGATCTAATGAAACCTAGCTATTGATCACTTGTTGTTGGTTTGTTATTAATTGTTGTGGGTGGGTGAAGTCGATGTTAGGCATAAGAAAACTGGCTAACTTACATTGGTAACTTGCTTGAACGTCTTAAGAAACATGAATCGGATGTGTACTACGATTATATGGTTGTATTTAATGCATAGGTAATTAGTAGTGATTTCATAGTTTGGATACTAAAAGTGTCGCTATAGAATGAAGTTTACACTTATAAAGTTAGGAAAGATCGTACACGGCCCTACGAATGGTTTAAAGGAATACAACCCGTCATCCACACAATTGTAATAAACCAATTAACCGGTAAAAGATAGCTTGGAATAAGGAAATCTAAGTAAACACACTTTTCTCCATATAAGTTTCACAACCACTTTTATTTTCTTGTTATTTTATTTTAATTGCAATTGTAGTTATTTGGGTTAGTTGACTAGCAACTAATTCCGCCCACTCTTCCAAATACCCGAGATTTTACTTGCTTTCATAAAATATAAAAATACAAAAAGAATCATCCCTCAACCTCTAGACCTAATTAGAGTAGTTTTCAATCCTAACAACACTATTCCCTGAGAGAACGATCAATCCCCTAGTACTTGCCACTAGACTATACTACATCGGTCAGGTACACTGCCTGGTGGGGATTGCAAGCTTCTCAAGATCCCTTGAGAGGTAAAACCTACTGCGAAGGTTGCGAAACCTACACATCAAGTAACTTGTTTTGAATGAAGGCGGTCCCTTTGTCACCTAACTTGAGCTTCTTCTCATATTTTTCCAATAGGGCATTATAGTAAGTAGCACGTTCCAAAACATCAATAACCGGATGTTCAAGGTGGAGCTCCTTGAATTCTTCGTCAAGGTTTTGAGTAGGCGGTGTTTCAACTATGTTGTTGACCAATTTAGTGTTGGATATCTTACTTTCGTGGTCTCTTTGAGGAACTTGGGTTTGTTTGAAACACGTGCTCATGGCATTGACCGAATAGTATTGTGGAAAAGAACTAGGAGACGAAACCGAAGAGATGACGTTAACGTTTAGTTTCGTGTTCTTGACCGTGTCGCTTGGGTGTGCTCCCATTTCTCGGTCATTGAGAACTTTCAACAAGGTATCAATCTTATTGGTCATATCGCTTTGTCTTTATTTGAAATCGGATTCAAACTTGGCTATAACACGTGCTCATGGCATTGACCGAATAGTATTGTGGACAAGAACTAGGAGACGAAACCGAAGAGATGGCGTTAACGTTTAGTTTCGTGTTCTTGACCGTGTCGCTTGGGAGTGCTCCCATTTCTCGATCATTGAGAACTTTCAACAAGGTGTCAATCTTATTGGTCATCTCGCTTTGTCTTTGTTTGAAATCGGATCCAAACTTGGCTATACGAGCATCTTGAGATGCCATAAAATTGGACATCAATCTTCAAAATTATTGGTACTACCATAATTATTGGAAGGATTGTTATTGAAAGTACGGTTTGAGGATGAACCGTTTGATTGGAAACGATTAGGTGGATTGGAAGAATTGTTTTGGGGCATGTTTTGGTTTTGCTTCCACCTAAAGTTTGGGTGATTTTTCCAAGAGGGGTTGTACGAATCACCGTAAGTGTTTGGCTCGGGTTTGAAAGTGTACCACTTTTCTCCCGCTCCGTCAGTACGCGAGGATGCGTAGTCCGCAAAAGCTTGTTCGAGGAGTTCTATGCAATCAAGAGTGTCGTGTGAACCACTACAATACTCACATGAAGAAGTGATTTTGTTCACTTGGCTTGAAAGTTTAGGAGCTTTGTAGGATTTCATGAGAAACTTGATTTGGTCCTCAAGTTCCATGATCCTACGGTCGGGAGTGCTTGAATTTTTCGAAGGCAAAGATATTGCCTTGACCATTTTCTTCAAATCACGGGGATCATTTCAACTTTCGTTGTCATAAAGAGCAAGATCTTCTATGAGTTCCCATGATTGTTCCGCAAATAGATCACGTAGCTTACCACCGGCCGCTTGGTCAATGGTTTGTCTCGTAGGGATATTGATATGGTCATAGAAGATTAGGACATGGAGCCAAAGATTTATGCCATGGTGAGGGACTTTCTGGAGTGAGTCCTTGAATCGAGTCCATGCCTCGTAGAGGGTTTCGCCTTGACGTTGTTGGAACATCAAGATTTCATTCCTTAGCTAGGTAGTTCTCCCCGGTGGTAAAAATTGAGCAAGGAAACGAGTGGTGAGATCATCCCAAGAGGTGATGGATCCTGTGGGTAGACGTTCTAGCCATTGACTAGCTTGGTCTCATAGAGAGAATCGGAAGATACGCAATCGGGTCATCTCTCGAGTGTTAACATCAAGGTCTATTTTGAGAAACTCCTTGAGATGTTGATTTGGATCTTTGGAACGAAGTCCATGGAACGGACATCCGCTTTGCGCCAACCGGATGGTGTCGGATCGCAAGGGAGACACATTGGCTCCTTGAGTGAGCTCAATGGTGTTTCGATATCCTTGGTGGCTAGGACGGGAGTACTCTCCTAAAGTACGGGCTCTAGGAGGTTGGTTGGGTTGTGGTATGTTTTGTTGTGGTGGGTTGTTGGGATCAAGGATATTACCACCTTCCATGATGGCGGATGGTAATGGTTACGAACAAAGGAACGAAGAAAAAAGATAGACTAAAGAAAACCTAGAAAAATAAAATAAAAATCTCACTAGAAAGTAATCTAATGAGTAGACCTAAATAAAAATAAAATTCAACCTAAGCAATAACTATTCCCCGGCAGCGGCGCCATAAACTTGATTCGTAGGTTTTGCAACCTTGCAAGAGGTTTTACTTCTCAAGGGATCATGAGAAGCTTGCAATCCCCACCAGGCAGTGTACCTGACCGATATAGTATAGTGTAATGGCAAGTACCGGCGGATTGATCGTTCTCTCGGGGAATAGTGTCGTTAGGATTGAAAGCTACTCTAGTTAGGTCTAAGGATGAGGGATGATTCTTTTTGTATTTTTGTATTTTATGGAAAACAAGTAAAAATCTCGGTCTTTGAAGGAGTGGGCGGAATTAGTTGCTAGCCAACTAACCCAAATAACTACAAATGCAAATAAAATAAAATAACAAGAAAGTAAAAGTGGTTGTGAAACTTATAAGGAGAAAAGCATGTTTACTTAGATTTCATTACTCCCTAGCTATCTTTTACCGGTTGATTAGTTTTTTACAATTGTGTGGATGACGGGTTGTATTCCTTAATACCATTCTTACCTAACTCTATAAGCGCATACTTCATCCTATGGCGACACGTTTAATCGTAGTACACATCCGATTCATGTTTCTTAGAATGTTCACGCAAGTCACCAATTGGAAGTTAGCAAGTTTTTCTAAGCCTAACATCGATATCACTGATGAGGCGAAAAGTGTTACGCTTTTAGGGGGTCATTTAATCCCTAAATCATTATCTTATTGCCTTAAATCGTTCCTTTTGTTATTATATGTACTTTCAGGAGTAATTGTGGAAAACATTGCATTTTGGACGTTTTTGGAGCATAAAAGTGAAGAAAACGACAAAGTCTCAAATGAAGCTGGAATTCCTACCTACGGCGTCAGGCTTTGGATGCTAACGCCATCACCTGAAGATAAAAGAGGTGGATTCAGACTCTACTAGACGACCAAAAAAGGATTCATGAAGTTTACACCTGACGGCATTAGGTGTTACAAGTCCTAGGCCGTCAGGTGTTAAGCTAGAGAGAGATGGCACAGAAGGTTTTAAAGGCTGACGGCGTCAGAAGTGGATCTAGGTGATCTGACAACCCTAGACACGGCGAGTTGATGGCGTCAAGATTTATAAACTGACGCCGTTAGAATGTATTCTCTATATATATTTTAGGATTTTTTCTTCATTAAGTGTGTAACTTTTGGGAGAAATTTAGGGATAAAACCTAGCACGAATTATCTGCCTTTTTCAAGGGTTTTTCGCCCTTGTTTCCTCCAATATTAATTAAAGATAAGCCTTCCATCAAATAATTCAATATGTCTATGTGTTGTATGATTATATCTTGTGCTTGTCTTTCAATTAACATGCTAGGCTAGGTTTCTCTTGTGTTTGCTTAGATCTAATGAAACCTAGCTATTGATTACTTGTTGTTGGTTTGTTATTGATTGTTGTGGGTGGGTGATGTCGATGTTAGGCTTAAGAAAACTGGCTAATTTCCAATTGGTGACTTGCTAGAACGTCTTAAGAAACATGAATCGGATGTGTACTACGATTATATGGTTGTATTTAATGCATAGGTAATTACTAGTGATTTTATAGTTCGGATACTAAACGTGTCGCTATAGAATGAAGTTTGCGCTTAAAGAGTTAGGGAAGATCGTACACGGCCCAACGAATGGTATTAAGGAATACAACCCATCATCCACACAATTGTAACAAACCAATTAACCGGTAAAAGATAGCTAGGGAGTAGTGAAATCTATGTAAACACACTTTTCCCCATATTAGTTTCACAACCACTTTTATTTTCTTGTTATTTTATTTTATTTGCAACAGTAGTTATTTGGGTTAGTTGACTAGCAACTAATTCCGCCCACTCTTCCAAATACCTGATATTTTTACTTGCTTTCCATAAAATATAAAAATACAAAAAGAATCATCCCTCACCCTTAGACCTAATTAGAGTAGTTTTCAATCCTAACGACACTATTCCCCGAGAGAACGATCAATCCCCCGGTACTTGCCACTTCACTATACTACATCGGTCAGGTACACTGCCTGGTGGGGATTGCAAGCTTCTCAAGATCCCTTGAGAGGTAAAACCTATTGCAAGGTTGCAAAACCACGCACCAAGTTTTTGGCGTAGCTGCCGAGGAATAGTTATTGCTTAGGTTGAAATTTTATTTTNCACTTCACTATACTACATCGGTCAGGTACACTGCCTGGTGGGGATTGCAAGCTTCTCAAGATCCCTTGAGAGGTAAAACCTATTGCAAGGTTGCAAAACCACGCACCAAGTTTTTGGCGTAGCTGCCGAGGAATAGTTATTGCTTAGGTTGAAATTTTATTTTTATTTAGGTCTACTCATTAGACTCCTTTCTAGTGAGATTTTATTTTATTTTTCTAGGTTTTCTTTAGTCTATCTTTTTTCTTCGTTTTCTTTGTTCGTAACCGTTACCATCCGACATCATGGAAGGTGGTAATATCCTTGATCCCAACAACCCACCACAACCAAACCCCCATCCTAGAGCGCGTACTTTAGGAGAGTACTCCCGTCCTAGCCACCAAGGCTACCGAAACACCATTGAGCTCACGCAAGGAGCCAATGTGTCTCCCTTGCGATCCGACACCATCCGGTTGGTGCAAAGCGGATATGCATTCCATGGACTTCGTTCCGAAGATCCAAATCAACATCTCAAGGATTACCTTAAAATCGTTGTCTCCATAGACCTTGATGTTGACACTCGAGAGACTACCTGATTACCTCTCTTCCAATTCTCTTTGCGAGACCAAGCTAGTCAATGGCTAGAACGTCTATCCGCAGGATCCATCAGTTCTTGGGATGATCTCACCACTCGCTTCCTTGCTAAATTTTTCCCACCGGGGAGAACCACAAAGCTAAGGAATGAAATCTTGATGTTCCAACAACGTCAAGGCGAAACCCTCTACGAGGCATGGACTCGCTTCAAGGACTTACTCAAAAAGTCCCTCACCATGGCATAGATCTTTGGCTCCAAGTCCAAATCTTCTATGACCATATCAATATCCCCACAAGGCAAACCATTGACAAAACGGCCGATGACAAGCTACGTGATCTAAGTGCGGAACAATCATGGGAACTTATAGAAGATCTTGCTCTCTATGACAACGAAAGTTGGAATGATCCCCGTGATTTGAACAAAACGGTCAAGGCAATATCTTTTCCTTCGAATAATTCAAGGACTTCCGACCGTAGGATCATGGGACTTGAGGACCAAGTCATGTTTCTCATGAAATCCTACGATGCTCCTAAACCTTCAAGCCAAGTGACCAAAATTGCTTCTTCATGCGAGTATTGTAGTGGTCCCCATGACACTCGTTATTACATGGAACTCCCCGAACAAGCTTTTGCGGACTACGCATCCTTGCGTACCGACGGAGCGTGAGAGAAGTGCTACACTCTCAAACCCGAGCCAAACTCTTACGGTGATTCTTACAACCTCTCTTGGAGAAATCACCCAAACTTTAGGTGGAAACAAAACCAAAACACACTTCAAAACAATTCTTCCAATCCACCTAATCGTTTCCAACCAAACGGTTCATCCTCAAACCGTACTTCCAATAATAATCCTTCCAATAACTATGGTAGTACCAATACTCTCGAAGGATTGATGTCTAAATTTATGGCATCTCAAGAAGCTCGTATAACTAAGTTCGAATCCGAATTTAATTTAACAACAACCGGAGATGACCAATAAAATAGACAACTTATTGAAAGCCCTCAACAACCAAGGTTTGTCATCACCAAATAAGGACACTAGGAACACACGTAGCAAACCCCAAATCAAGGACCCCTCATCATCCAAACATGCCCACTTCGTTAACATGGTCACTATTAAGCCAATTGATAGAAATGAAGTAGATAGTGAACATAAGGATGAAGTTAAGGAAATTGAGGAGAATAAGAAGAAGGAAGTAGAAGAAGTAGATGATGTCGAGGACTACTTCAATAGGTTACCCACTAAGGAAGAACGTGCATACCATAAGGATTTATTCGATGACCCCGAGACACCATACTTCCTAGGTAATCCAATTATTAAGACGGGTGACCCATCCAACATCAACATACCGTGCAACATTGGGCATGTGCATGTGTGGAAAGCTTACATAGATCTTAAGTCCCCCATAAACATCATGACTAGGATCCATTACAATTGGATAATGAAAAAGCAACTTGGACCTAGGATATTTCCCAACACGGGTTGGATGAGCAACTTTGTGGGGAGAGTAAGAGGATTACGTGTGTATGTAGGAAACTTCACCTATGTCAGCGACTTTGTGGTTGTAGAAGATATTCATCCGGTAGTAGATGCATGCTTAACTCAAGTAGTTTTAGGGAAGCCGTTTGTTGAAGCCTCTAGAATGAGTTATGACCCGTCTCTTGGGATTGTTAGATTCAAGGACGAGACCGATGAGGTAGCCTACCAAATGCCATATAAGATAGAGCAATACCGACTCTTGTCAAACATTGAGAAAGAGCATAAGCAAGCGGTCTACTATAGGAATGACGAGGATAGACATAGGGGAGTAGACTTTGTTATGGGTAGAATATTTGGTTTCTACAAAGAATGCTTGCGACTAGGCCCAGAATATAAAACTAAACCCGAGGATAACCTAGAAACCGTAACCAACAATGGAGTCACATAATAGAACGTGACTTTGAGTCTAGCTACAAGACTCGTTAATAAAGAAAAGCGCTTCTTGGGAGGCAACCAAGCTTTATTTGTTTTGTTTGTTTGTCTATTTGATTTTATTTGTTTCCGTATGTATGTTTTGTTTTTGTTGTTAATGATTCATGTTTCAAACTAAATTGTGAAAATGCTTTATTTTGTTTTTAACTTCGTCTTAACTACATATAAAGGTATTTTGCAAAAGATAAGTGTAAGGGAAATCCAAATTTGTTTTCAAAGAATGAATTGAACATGAATCGTAACAATATAAAATAAACATACATAGTATTTGTTTGAGTCAAATGCTTGTATCGAGTCATAATGAAATTTTGCAGCATTCCAGGAATTAAGGTATTTGTTTTTCCAGAAATTTTCTAGAAACTAAACATAAAAATTCTGTCAGATCAGTTCTGACGGTGTCAGACTTTACAACCTGACGGCGTCAGGTACTAATTCCAGAAATTTTTTTAAAAATTTAGTTTTTCTGCCGGGATTATAAAATTTACTGCATCTTTAACTCTAGGAATCTGCAAACATTCATTCCACAAGCATTATATCCTTATATAGATTTTACCGCCGATTTTATGCAAGGTTTGCCTATATTTGTTTTCTCAGGTTTAACAGGTTATATTGGGCAAGAAGGTGAACATGGAATCAAGCTTTTGGCGCTGCTTTAATCTTGAAGATATTACATCATCTTGGAAGAAGATCTAACCATGTTACCACACGATCCACACCAAACGAATTAGGGGAGTATTTGTTTCATTCTTTCTTTTTCTTTACTTTTACATCTTTTTATTGAACATTGGGGACAATGTTCGGTTTAAGTGTAAGGGGGGGGGGGGGGTAAATGAAGACACCTTAGAGAATGCTATTACACTTGATTTTTGTTTGTTTAATGGTAGATGTGTAATAAAACTAAGAGGAATATTTGTTAGGAAAATTTTAGCACCAAATTTAATTTTTTTACAAAATATAGGAGGGAAACTTTAGGCATAATAAGCGTCTCATGGATAGGAAATTTTATTACTAGCACAAAAAACCGTACCACTCAAAATTTATGAATAAGGTAGTGAGCATCCGAGTGTTAGATTAATTGACTAACGCGCTAGCGATCTAGTGTATGACTTGGTGACCATCCTTTATGCAAATAACACGCCAGCGATCCAAGAAGTGCACTAGTGACCATCCGTTAGTTGAAGCGTCAAGGACTCGCGCTAGCAATCTACTAAGTTTATTTAGATGCTTGTTTGTGTACCGGTAGTATTTAGATTCTAGAACTTGCTTTAGTAACCATCCCAAATCCACAAGTGAGATTACATTCGTGTAGTTAGATTTACTACATGATAAGAGGCATTAAGATAACCCCTTGTTTTACACCTGTTTATATAATTACATTGACTTCATTGATCAAGTAATTTTCCCACACCCTTAGCGTTGTACTCATTTTTAGTACACGATACCCCTAGTACACCCCTCAGAGCCTACCTTTTCGTTTCTAACTTTAAGCATTTTATTTAAAGGAAGAATTTGTTTACCATTCACCCCAAATGTACACACAAATTGCCTTAGCATACCTTGTATGCACTTACCTTTAGTGCATTATCTTGATAACATTTGTTTTAACCCTTAGTTAATTATCTTACTGATTACATGGTTGCTAAGTCGAGTCATATCTTGTACATATTGTTTTGGGACGATTGGGACTCATGGGTAAAGTACTAGTGTAATGGAATAATGGGGAAGAAGTCGATTATTACCCCCATATGTGCGTTCATGTTTTAAAGTACTCCAAGTTTTTCGATTATCTTAATTCAAGTCATTAGAATAGTTATTTGTAAAGTATGTACAAGTTCAAGTGTAAGGGGAGAACCGAGGCCCCTATGATGTATTATTTTGGATGGTATGGCAAGAGTGTATGCAAAAAATAAAATAAAAAATAAAAAAATAATAAAAATAACAAGAAAACCGAAAAAAATTGAAAAAAAAGTAGAAAAAACATACGGACCACCATCCTGTTTCCTTTCATGTTTATTTATGTTTCTGTTATTTTCTTTTTAGTTTAAGTTGAGTCGAGTCTTGGCTTAGCAACGCCACATTGTGCATGTATTTGATCATGATGATTAACTCGCCAACAATAAAAATATCCTTTATTCCAACAAACCGTGTTTATCATATCCCTACACCTAATGTTACAACCCTTGAAAAGCCCTCTTTGATAGTTTATCTTAGGTGCTTACGCCTAGTGGATGAGGTTTTTGATCCTTTCCAAAGCCTATGGTAATCTATTTGCTAAGGGCTAGTGTATGATTTCCGTGCTTTTTATGATTAGGGTGGAATAACTATTTGCTGTAATTACTTTTATATTAGTGTTGAATGACCCCTAGCTCATATTTTGATTGGAATAAAAGCGCATTTGCTTGAGGACAAGCAAATCTCAAGTGTAAGGGTATTTGATGAGGCGAAAAGTGTTACGCTTTTAGGGGGTCATTTAGTCCCTAAATCATTATTTTATGATCAAATATTGCCTTAAATTGTTCCTTTTGTCATTTTAGGTACTTTCAGGAGGAATTATGGAAAACATTGCATTTTGGACGTTTTTGGAGCATAAAAGTGAAGAAAATGACAAAGTCTCAAATCAAGCTTGAATTCCTGCCTAACGGCGTCAAGCTTTGGATGCTGACGCCGTCACCTAAAGATAAAAGAGGTGGATTCAGACTCTACGAGACGACCAAGGAAGGATTCATGAAGTTTACACCTGACGGCGTCAGGTGTTACAAGTCCTAGGCCGTCAGGTGTTAAGCTAAAGAGAGACAGCCCAGAAGGTTTTAAAGGCTAACGGCGTCAGAAGTGGATCTAGGTGATCCGACAATCCTAGACACGGCGAGTTGACGGCGTCAGTATTTCTAACCTGACGCCGTCAGAATGTATTTTCTATATATATTTTAGGATTTTTTCTTCATTAAGCGTGTAACTTTTGGGAGAACTTTAGGGATAAACCCTAGCACGAATTATCTGCCTTTTCCAAGGGCTTTTCTCCCTTGATTCCTCCATGATTAATTAAAGATAAGTCTTCCATCAAATCATTCAATATGTCTATGTGTTGTGTGATTATATGTTATGCTTGTCTTTCAATTAACATGCTAGGCTAGGTTTCTTTTGTGTTTGCTTAGATCTAATAAAACCTAGCTATTGATTACTTGTTGTTGGTTTGTTATTGATTGTTGTGGGTGGGTGATGTCAATGTTAGCCTTAAGAAAACTGGCTAGCTTCCAATTGGTGACTTTCTTGAACGTCTTAAGAAACATGAATCGGATGTGTACTATGATTATATGGTTGTATTTAATGCATAGGTAATTACTAGTGATTTCATAGTTTGGATACTAAACGTGTCGCTATAGAATGAAGTTTGCGCTTATAGAGTTAGGGAAGATCTTACACGGCCCTACGAATGGTATTAAGGAATACAACCCGTCATCCACACAATTGTAACAAACCAATTAACCGGTAAAAGATAGCTAGGGAGTAGTGAACTCTAAGTAAACACACTTTTCTCCATAAACCACTTTTATTTTCTTGTTATTTTATTTTATTTGCAACAGTAGTTATTTGGGTTAGTTGACTAGCAACTAATTCCGCCCACTCTTCCAAATACCCGAGATTTTTACTTGCTTTCTATAAAATATAAAAATACAAAAAGAATCATCCCCACCCTTAGACCTAATTAGAGTAGTTTTCAATCCTAACGACACTGTTCCCCGAGATAACAATCAATCCCCCGGTACTTGCCACTTCACTATACTACATCGGTTAGGTACACTGCCTGGTGGGGATTGCAAGCTTCTCAAGATCCCTTGAGAGGTAAAACCTATTGCAAGGTTGCAAAACCACGCATCAAGGTAAAGTTTTGATTCCATATCTTCTTGATTCAATTCAGTGCCTTCCATCAAGAGATGTACATGTTCCCACATATCCTTAGCAGTTTCTTAAGCATCAATACTTCGAAAGATCGGATTAGGTATTCCCTGGAGAATGTATATCATAGCAAGTTCATTGGATTCACGATGAAGTATAGTATCTGTTCCGCAGTGAGTGAAGTCTCAAGAACTGGGGACACAGTATCAGGTCTTGGAGGGTCAGCATTTGCATCTCATGGAACCGTTATAGTAGGCGATTGAAATGGACCTTCAAGGATTACCTTTTTCATATACCTTCCATGAGGTTTCTTTAGTTCAATGAATCGTAAGAACCGACTAGCCCATTGTACGTAGTTGCCTGGTGTGAGCATTGGAGGGATGTCAAGAGACCCTGCCTCATGTCGAGATTGCTGGCTAGTGATTGCCTCACACATTTGATCAAACCAATGTGTTTGCTTAGTTGGAGCTAAGTTGGTTTGTATCTGCTGATGTAAGTATGGTTGTTGTTGTGGAAATTGTTGCGGTTGAAATTGATGTTGTTGCATCATGATGTGTTGTTGAGAAAACTGTTGTTGTGAATGATAAGGTTGTTGTTGATGATACTGTTGTTGTTGATGATATTGTTGTTGTTGATGAAAGTTGTAGAACGGTGGTTGAGACATGATGAATGATTATGTTAAAATGGATCTTTGAAGGATAAATAAGGTTGTTGTAGAAGATTAGATGTTTTGGCAAACGTTGAAAAGCTTACTTGAAAGTCGTTACTTGAAAGTGCTTACTTGAAAATCCTTACTTGAAAGTCCTTACTTGAAAGTCCTTACTTGAAAGTCCTAACTTGAAAGGTCGAATTTCCTTACTCTCTGAAAGTTTGAAATTCCTTACTCTCTGAAAGTTGAAATTCCTTACTCTCTGAAAAACTGCTTACTCAAAACTTGCTTACTCGCAATTCCTTACTCGCAAAAAGTTAAGAAATTTGCTTACTCGCAGAAGACTTGTAAACTTTCCTTACTCGCAGGAATTATCTTACTCGCAATGTCTTACTCGGAAGTGCTTACTCGCAAGGTATTATTTGCTTAGTCGCGGAAAACTAGTAAAATTGCTTACTTGCAAGAAAATTAGTAAACAAGCTATAGTTTCCCTTAGTTGAAGGAAGCAAAGAAATCCTTACTAGATAAACTATAAGGAGGTTAGCTTACTCGCTAAAGGCTAACTCGCCAAACAAAGCTTACTCAGAATTCCTTACTTGCAACTCCTCACTCGCAACTCCTTACTCGTAATTCCTTTCTCGCAAGTTTCTTACTCGTAACTCCTAAATCGCAACTCCTTACTCGCAAGTTTCTTACTCGAAAGATTCTGCTTACTCGAAAGAAAAACCTTCCTAACTCGCAAATCAGACTCCTTACTCGCAAAAGAATTAGAGATGCTGTAATATACTCTTTCCCATAACTTCTCATACCAGACCAACCTACGAAAATTCAGGAAAAAATGTTGGAACCTCATGGCTAAGGTACAGTTCTAACTCGCAAAAATAGGGTTCTTACTCGCAGAAACACGTAAAAACAGCCTACGAATTCAACCTTTCACCCAAATCTAACCTAAAACAACCTAAATTATCCCTTGGCGATTGATACCACTTGTTAGGTCACCATTTTGTAACATAAAACCATGTAATCTTTAGAGAGAGAAAGTAAGTAGAGAGAGAGAGTGGAAGGAACTCTTAGAAATGAAATAAACTAACTTTGTATTATGAGAGAACCAACACCCTCTAAGGAGGATTACAATGTATATATAGTGCTAGTCTAGGGATCACTCATCTTTCACATATTAGCACATTTGGCCCTTAGACTTTAACATTACATGAATAATAGACTTAATAACATGAAACATTAATAAAAACTAAACATAATGGTAATCTAAAGCAACCTATTACAAAACTCAATGACCGAAACTTGATAATAAAGAAATATGTTCCCAACATTCTTGAATGTTCGTACACCGTCTTCAGATGCGGCGTATCTTGAATCTTTATGCGGCGCATGTCCTTCAGCGTCTTGGATTGTATTTGGTAAAGTCTAGATAGTGATACGCCGAATGTCAATATTGTGATGCAGCGTATCTGGAGTAGAACAAGCTGGATCTTCTTCGTTGAACAAAGTTTAATATGCAGTGCATGCTAAAATCACATGTGGCGCATTCTTCAAAGTCAGACAATGGTCTTTAAATTCATCTAAGTATGATTTTATGGTGCATCTGTCTAGAATGATGCGGCATATCTCCATGGTTTCAGTAGACTTTTCCATCTTGATTAATTTGCTCCATAATTAGTCAAAAATCGCCAAGTTTCACCAATTGCTTATTATTTTTTGAGAATCTCTAAAATAAACAATCAATTCGAATACATAATATAGTAAAACATGTAACACCCCCATTTTCACGTTTCACAGCGGATTTAGGGTTGGGGTATTACTTCATGGAATCACAGTTACAGTAATAGAAAACGACTCGAAAAGAGACGTTTTTAGAAAATAGGTTATCATTCATTAAAATATAAGAGTTTTTATAGTAAAAGGTATACTTTTACTAATGTTGAGGTTCCAAAGTCTGAGTGATAGGTTATGTTTGAATGATAACCGGTTTGAAAGTCCTCCGAGTTCAGTCCCTCCTCCTGCCATAGCTCCGTAGGATAGTATACCTAGGATACATGTTTAAAAAGCCAACACTAGGTGTTGAGTGAGAGTCATAGGTTTATGTGTTAGTGAATACAAGTTCTACAGGGTTTAGTTGATACACCTGATGCGTAGGTTTTGCAACCTTGCAAGAGGTTTTACTTCTCAAGGGATCTTGAGAAGCTTGGAATCCCCACCAGGCAGTGTACCTGACCGTTGTAGTATAGTGTAATGGCAAGTACCGGGATATTGATCGTTCTCTCGGGGAATAGTGTCGTTAGGATTGAAAGCTACTCTAGTTAAGTCTAAGGATGAGGGATGATTCTTTTTGTATTTTTGTATTTTATGGAAAGCAAGTAAAAATCTTGGTTTTTGAAGGAGTGGGCGGAATTAGATGCTAGCCAACTAACCCAAATAACAACAAATGCAAATAAAATAAAATTACAAGAAAGTAAAAGTGGTTGCGAAACTTATAAGGAGAAAAGCGTGTTTACTTAGATTTCATTTATCCCTAGCTATCGTTTACCGGTTGATTAGTTTGTTACAATTGTGTGGATGACGGGTTGTTTTCCTTAATACCATTCGTAGGGCCGTGTACGATCTTCCCTAACTCTATAAGCGCATACTTCATCCTATGGGGACACGTTTAGTATCCAAACAATGAATCACTTATAATTACTTAGGCATTAAATACAACCAAATTAATC
Organism: Artemisia annua; assembly: GCA_014162995.1. NCBI lineage: Eukaryota > Viridiplantae > Streptophyta > Magnoliopsida > Asterales > Asteraceae > Artemisia > Artemisia annua. The sequence goes on along the minus strand of LBNU01031334.1, from coordinate 64,112 downwards.
GTAGTACACATCCGATTCATATTTCTTAGAACGTTCAAGCAAGTCACCAATTGGAAGTTAGCCAATTTTTCTAAGCCTAGCATCGATATCACCCACCCACAACAATTAATAACAAAACAATAACCATTAATCAATAGCTAGGTTTTATTAGATCTAAGCAAACACAAGAAAAACCTAGCCTAGCATGTTAATGTAAAGACAAGCATAAGATAGAATCAAACAACACATAGACATATTGAATGAATGGAAGACTTATCTTTAATTAAGCATGGATGAAACAAGGGTGAAAAACCCTTGAAAAAGGCAGTAAAATCGACCTAGGGTTTATCCCTAAAGTTCTCCCAAAAGTTGCACACTTTTATGAAAGAAAATCCTAAAATATATATAAATATTACATTCTGACGGCGTCAGGTTATACATCCTGACGCCGTCAACCCGCCGTGTTTAGGGTTATCGGATCACCTAGATCCACTTCTGACGCCGTCAGCGTATATAACCTTCTCGGCTCTCTTGTTAGCAATACACCTGATGGCCTGGACTTTGTAACACCTGACGCCGTCAGGTGTAAAGTTCTCAATTCTTCACTTGGGCGTATGGTAAAGTCTGAATCCAACTCCTTTGTCTTCAAGTGACGGCGTCAGCTTGTAACTAAAATGACAAAAGGAACGATTTAAAATGACAAAAGGAACAATTTAAGGCAATATTTGATCATAAAATAACGATTTAGGGATTAAATGGCCCCCTAAAAGCGTAACACTTTTCACCTCATCAACACCCTTCAAGAAAAATATAGTGTTTATGATAATTGTAATGCATTCTACAATTATCATGAGTGGGGTACGTTGCACTAACCTCATGAACCACACGTTAACAATCCGGGTCATGGGGACTGCAGACCCAACCATGAGGGGATAGGAAGGATAACTTGCCAAAATTAATCCTTCGGAGGTTCAAATATAATACTTATTGATACCATCCAGAAAGATGTAGTATCAACGGGAGTTGTCAAACTCCAATAGATCTATCTATTATATTCGCGTTCACGTGGGTATAATATCCCAAACGATTAGATTCATGAATTTTGGATATATAGAGGTGGCAGATAGTTTACTCGTGCAACAACAAAAGAAAAAGAATTGTATTCAATTTAAGTGAAAAGTAAACATGTATCCCCCTCACAGGGTTTGTAATGCAGTTAGAAAGCATTTTAAAAAGTGTGAGGCTATGGAAACTCACCTGGGTCTTAGGGAAATCTAATTGATGGGAAAAGTGACTCGGAAACTAAACTGCTTTACTCACGTATCCTGATGTTATTGTAGTTGTGGATGTATGTCAAGCTTTAGTTGTTTAGTTTAAGTTTCTTAAGTAATTATTCTTAGGGTTCTTAGAGTTTTGGATATAACACAACACCGTTCAGGCCATCATAATTCAGAAGTATAAGACTCCTCACATGAAGCTCCTTACTATTGTATTATGTTATCAACATAATACTGTTTGGGCCATCATAATTCAGAAGTTAATACTCCTCACATGAAGTTCCCTACTATTGAGTTATGTTTTAGAGTTTAGTTATTACATAACACCGTTCGGGCTAGCATAATTCAAAAGTATATGCAATAATTATTTGAGGAGCCAAGGCACTTTAAATCGTAAACCCAGCAAACTCGTCAAAATGAAATATCTACATAATACTCCTCACATGAAGCTCCTTAGTATTGTGTTATGCTTCTAACTTTAATATTTTTACTTTATACCCTTATAGTTTAGCATATTTACAAAATCTACCCTAAACTTATAATACTTATATTACTTATACTTATAATAATCTATACTTGATACAATTAGTCCCTATACTTCTATATTTTAGGAAAATGGCAGAAATGACCCTTGGTCTTATAGGTTTTCTATATTTATCATTTATACTCTTTTCTTTATATCTTTTGCAAAACTAGTCCTTATTAGTTTATAATTATTTAACTTTCTACCCTAAGGTTTTATAACTTTACAAAAAGGGTCCTTATACTTATAACTTCTAAGAAATGTCAAAAATAGTCCCTAGACTTAATATTTTTAGAAAGTCACCATATATACCCCTATGCATGGTAAACTTTGCAAAACTAGTCCTAATTCCATGCAAACTATATTTTTATGAAACAAAATGGTTTCCTAGCTTATGTTTAACTAATATTAGTTTATCTAAGTTACCTAAACTAGCTTATGGCTTATGAAAAGGACTTATAGCATCTAATTAGGGTTTAGTCTATAATTAGGGTTTTAAAAAGAAAACTAGCAAATGATTATGACCAAGGCTTAGGCAAGGGTCCTAAAGGGATCTAAGGCATCCTAATACTATCCTAGAACTGAAAGAAAGCTAATAGAAAGTAAGTATGAAAGCTTACGTGACCAGAAGTGGGTGTACGAGGGTTTTTAGGGTTTCCTAGGGCAAAAGGGTCTCAACAAGGCCTCAAGGCTTATACCACTCGACTNTGTAAGATCTGACCATGCCGCATTCGTTAATCTTATCCATGTTAGTAGAGGCGCTTAATGACTCTTATGTCTTCGTACCGATGAACCCAAGGCTTTACAATAGTTTTGGATAGGACAAGGTATAAGATAGATCTAGGTGAATTTGACCATCTGACCCGAAATGAATATTGAATCCCCGAACGATATGATAGGATGCACCTATAGGAAACTAGTCATGATCATAACAAGAGAAGTAATTAGGTTAACACTACTTCTCTCTACTGATTCTCTTTTATTTACTTTATTGTCTTGCTATTTACTTTTCTTAGTTTAATTAATCAATCTACAAACCCCCTTTTAAACGTGACACGAACTTTGATAATTTCCGCACCTTAGCTCTTGGGACGACCTCGGTTTTACCAACTAGCTATACCACACACGACCGGATACATTGTCCGTTAGTGCGTAAAAGGTAGACCTTAGGTAAACGATACTTTATAAATATTAAAACCTGGTCAGTAAAACCTGCATCAAGTTACCATATATACCCTTATGCATGGAAAACTTTGCAAAACTAGTCCTAATTCCATGCAAACTATATTTTTATGAAACAAAAAGGTTTCCTAGTTTATGTTTAAATAATATTAGCTTATCTAAGTTACCTAAACTAGCTTTTAGCTTATGAAAAGGATTTATAGCATAAAATTAGGTTTTAGTCTATAATTAGGGTTTTAAAAAGAAAATTAGTAAATGATTATGACCAAGGCTTAGGCAAGGGTCCTAAAGGGATCTAAGGCAACCTAATACTATCCTAGGACTGAAATAAAGCTAAAGAAAGCAAGTATGAAAGCTTATGTGACTAGCAGTGGGTGTACGAGTGTTTTTAGGGTTTTCTAGGGCAAAAGGGTCTCGACAAGGCCTCAAGGCTTATACCACTTAACTTCTAGAGCTACAAGAGACTTAGTACTACCACTAGGACCAGAAAGTTTTAGGTAAAAAGAAGTGAAGGTGTGAGATTGAATGGAGGGGGTGTCAAGGGTATTCATAGCCTCGTTAGGCTTGGAGACCAAGGAAAGGGTGAGCTAGGTGGCACGAGGGGGGGTGACTCATGGCAGCTATACATGACTAAACTAAGCTACTATGGTGACTAAGGTGGGCTATAAGCGGTTCTAGGGTTCATGTGGTGGTGGTTTGGCCGACGTATGAAGGTGGTGACAAGGAGGTGATGCACCTCATTGTGTGGGTGCTTGTAAGGTGTTAGGGTGCTAGGTAGGTTAGGGGGAGGTGCTAGGGTGCTTGTTTGCTAGTTTAGAGGTGCTATAGTAGCTTAGTTCTAAAGTTTAGGTTTAGTTTTAACCTAGTTTTGCCTAGAGAGAGTTTAGGGTTTTGCCTAGGGTTTAGTGCCTAAGTTAGGGTCCTATGAGTGTCTAATGACTAATCCTAAGTCCTAAGAGGCTTATACTAAGTGGTGGTAGCTTATGAGAAAGGTTTGGGAAGATTTGACCTAGTTTCCGGGAAGTTATAACCTAGTTATGGTTTTGTGCCTAAGGGACTAGTACCTAAGATCTAATGGGTTGTACTAGTGCCTAAGGGTCCTTAGGTATCCTAATGTTCCTAAGGTAACTCATACTTACGCCTTGGACACTTTCAAACTAGTTTAGTTAAGCATATAGGGTTTAGTAAGCACATAGACCTAATTAGGGTTTAATTAGGGTTTATTATGGTTTTGTGGTAAGTTTAGTGTGTTAGATTGGTAGATTACTTATTGTGGTGTTGTTGTGATCTTATGCTTGACATACCAGGGGTTTATAGGATGTGAGTGTAGAGTTATTTGGTTTGTGTGGATACGTGAGCAGGTCTAGAGAGTGATGCAAATAAAGAATGCACATAAAAAGCAAAAGTTTACCTGTGAAATACCTACTGTAGGTATTTGGAATGGGAATGATAGTGATGAGATTTTGTGGGTTGTTACAAAACAAGTCAATTAAATATGATAAATGATGTCAATATAATATACTTATTTGATGTCATCAAATATCCCCCTACTTGAACTTTACTTGTCCTCAAGTAAACCTTAGATTGAATTTATGAAATAGTATCTTAAAAGATATTTGGATGTATTTTTATCATTAAGCACTTATTCGTTTTATCATAATCACACAACCAAACACTTAACGAAGTAGAAACAAAATAAAATTTTTCAATATCAAAACAAATCTAAATCGTTTAGTTGCTCGGTCATGATGAATATTCTATCATAGGCTTGGCAAATATACGCATCTCCTCCACTAAAGCTAAGGAGTACCAAATCTAAAGCGGTAAAAAGAGTTTTGAGTCTTAAGGGGTAAACATAGCTTTGCTCAAACGTTTCTTGCATAAATTTAGTAGATCGCTAGCGCAAGTCCTCTATGCCTCAACTAACGGATGGTCACTAATGTGCTCCTTGGATCGCTAGCGCGTTATTTACATAATGGATGGTCACCAAGTTATAAACTAGATCGCTAGCGGGTTAGTCAATTAATCTAATACTCGGATGGTCACTACCTTATTCATACATTCTACATTATTACTTATCCATCATTTTATTCGGATGCTCGAAAGCTAACAACGNGCAAGTCCTCTATGCCTCAACTAACGGATGGTCACTAATGTGCTCCTTGGATCGCTAGCGCGTTATTTACATAATGGATGGTCACCAAGTTATAAACTAGATCGCTAGCGGGTTAGTCAATTAATCTAATACTCGGATGGTCACTACCTTATTCATACATTCTACATTATTACTTATCCATCATTTTATTCGGATGCTCGAAAGCTAACAACGAATAGAACAATACTGTTGGGTATGGATAATAGTTGGGATAAAAATTGGTGTGAAATAAAAATTGCAAAACAAATAGATTAAGTCCTAATGTGTGGTTAATCACTTCCCAACCATCTCATTAATAAGACTCGTATCATTGAATAACTCACGCTTTTGACTCATGTAACTTACGCTTTAGGTAGACACGAATTATACTCAATAAAATCTTAAACATAGAACAAACCTTAGTTGGCGTTCCCAAAACAGCCAACTCCTTTTCAATCTATAAATATATTACAACAACAAATAGTGGAGATATCATCCAATTAATACAAAACTTTACAATAGTTGGTTTATTAAACTTCTAACTTTTTCTTCCTTCTTTTTTCTTTTCTAATTTTTTAGATTTTTTAAAATTTTTTAATCTAATATAGATTGTGTAAAATTTCACAACTTTACTATCACAATTTTTTCGGATAATATTTCTTTACTTTTCAAAAGTTCAGATATAAGTAATTGTGAAAGTAGTAAACACAAGAAAATAAAAATATACAATATGTAGTTTCACTCCAATCGCATTATGCTATTTTCCGACCTAACCAAAGATAATGAATTACGCACACGAATACAGGTTACGCAAGGAAACACACTTTGCCTAAGCAACTAACCACGAACTTTAATCTACAGGGTAGGCTAAGGTGTAAAGGTGTAACGAAACATAAAACATAGGTGTAAGAAACGAAATGAATGGCTCTGAGGGTTTTCTAAGGGTATCTTACTCTAAAAATGAGAGTAAACAAAAGGGTTTATACGGGGTTTAACTAACCAATGAGGTTAGTTAATATCACATAATATATAAAGGTTATTTGGGTGTAATCCTAGAAATTTACCAAGTTAGACAAGTCACTCCAAATATATCAATAATACTCATTATGGTGGACTCAAATAGTATATAAGCCAAGTTCTAAAGTTTACAAGTCACCAACACACTAAAATTTTTGTGGAAAAAGTTCTCACAATTTTTGAAAATAAAGTTATGTATGCGGTTATGTAATTTAGACTAAACAAAAACATGCTAAAAAATTTTAATTTTTACATATTAAGCATAGATTAAGCATGCTTTTTAAAAGTTTAGGACAAGTAACGTTCTAATTCTCCATCCCCCCACGTAAGTTAAACAACGTCCTTGTTGTTTGTATCTAAAATTAAAAACGGGGAATTAAAAAGAATGTTGGGAATTATCCTCATCAGTACAAACAAGATTGAAGAAAAATTTTCAACTGCTGGAAGAATACACTAACAGTACAAAGTTAGTTAGTACTGTTAGTATAGGGTAAATTCTACAATTTCCAATATACTTTCAAATTTGTGCCAACTTGAAACACGTACTATTTTATTCAAGGACTTCAATAGCGTACTTTCAAATTATGTTCCAAGATAACCAATATGACCATGTAGTGTTGAAGTCCTTGAATAAAATATTCCAATCATGTCTTGGAATAGAATTTCAATCATATTGAACATAATTTCAATCATATTGGTTATCTTGGAACAGAATTCAATCACATTGGTTATCTTCGAACAGAATTTGAAAGTTCATTGTTGAAGTCATTGAATAAAATAGTACGCGTTTCAAGTCGGCACAAATTTGAAAGTACGTTGGTAATTTGTAGCGTTTACCCGTTAGTATATATGTAGGTTGTACTGCTTATGTTTTTGGCAGAATAGGATAAACATATAATGTGATTAGTATAGAAAAGATCTTGTGTATATCCTATATGTTTAGATTATTCATTACATGTAAAGGACTCCTTGTGTCAATAAAAGGAGGTCCTAGATTAGGGTTTTGATATATCTCTTCCATACGTATTATAGTGTAAGCTTCAAGGTTGTAAACCCTAGTGATATTCTTGATCACTCGTATTAGCAATAATATTGAAGCAGTTTGTTTATTACTTTGTTCATTGTTTACTGTTACATTCACTCACAACAAATCTTCTAAGTGTTAACTAGTGAATTCTGCTTGCTAGTTAGCATACACTGTAGCCTCTCGTAATTTTCCCCAACGGTTAGTAAATACTTACAAGTTATTACATACTTTAATTACCCACTTTTACGTATGACAAAATTTTTTTTATTATTTAACTTATCATATAAATCACAAACGGTATATTGTGATTTAATGTTTGCTTAGAAAACGATGCTTGCTCACACCAACCTAAATAGTCTAAATTATCGCGAATTAATATTTAAACGTTTATATTTATTAATATACGTTTCGTTTAAATACCGTATACAATTTATATGTTTCCCGAGCCTACGAAATTCCTCGAGACTACCCACTAATATTATTGGACCGTAACCCGACCCATTAAAATTACTAAACGGGCCTACGTGACCCATTGGGCTTTTAAACCCAACTGTTAAGCCAAACGGACTCCTTAGTTTTCTTTCCTTTTCTTTCTTGCTGGGCCGAGACCAAACCAAAGCCCAAAGGGCTTTGAGCCCAAACACACCCTTGATATATTTTCTTTCTTTTCTTTGTTTTCCCTGCCTCGACACCCTTACAAACGCACCCTATTTCTTGCAAATTCGACACACAACTTAGTCATAACTTTGCACCACTCCATTAACCACCTAGCAAGGATCTAGGATTGACCAAGTTCACTAAGTATTACATTCGTTTACTACTCCAAATCTATCCAAAGTAAAACGCAAAAACCATGTGACTAGATAATCAAAAACGTGTCCAAAGACATCTAGCAACCTCCCAAGTCACCCAATGCCTATCAAACAAGATCACAAGGTCAGAAATGAACAGGGAATGTCAGAGACGAATAGTAACATTCTCCTTGTTTGTATACTCGTGATTGGTCAAGAAAAGAGGTGCTACCACTCTTAACGAGCCAACACACACATTCTTGTGACTCTTGTACTTATCACNCACCACCCTTTGTTATTTTCTTTCTTTTCTTTGTTTGCCCGTCGCGACACACCCAAAACGCACCCTACATTTTTGAACTCGACATGCAACCTATACATATTTTTACATAACCCAATTAACCACCTAGCTAAGATTTAGAAATGATAAATCTCATTCGTTTTCACAATCGTTTACTACTCCAAATACGCCTCAATTGAATGACAAAAACCATGTGACAAACAAAACCAAAAACGTGTCCTTTTAAATCATTGGCACCTCATGAACGAACCAATGACATCTATGACAACGCAAGTGAACAGGGAATGTCAGAAATGAACAGGAAATCCTTCTTACACATCCCTTTGGTGGCTAGTGCTCGATTGGGCAAAGGAAAGGTGCTACTACTCGAATTGAGCCAACACACACACCCTTGTGACTCTTTGAACTTATCATCACGTTCCAAACTTCCTATAAATACCTCCCATGCAAACTTAAACGATCACACACACAAAAACTTACCAAGTATACAAGTTACAAGTCGAGTAACACTTGAAGTCGGGACAGAAAGTTGGAGACGAGTACGAAGCCTAGAAGTAATCCAAGGAGGAACCAAGAAGCTTATCTTGAACNTAACATTCACTTTACCCTCTTTATTCGTTATTTATAAACATAATGTATACCTAATACTCGACACTCTAATTGTTTAACACGTTAACAAATGGGATACATGAATATTTGAAACTAAAGCTAACGTTTAATTATTTATTTTGACACGTTTAGGAGGTCACTTGACCCATTCGTGTCACACTTAAAGACTTAGAATATTTTTCTCAACTTTTAAAACTAATTCAAATATGATTTTGACCAAACACTTTGGCCTCGCCATTTCCAAATTCGACACACGACCTATGTATTTTATTATTCGACCTCATTGTGACCTTGGTAAACAAACGAGTGACACTTTTTACTCAATCATATGAGCTCGTTTAAGTCATTTGCTCGACCCATTTTGGAACACCAAAAACAGATTTAATAAAACTTATATAAGCTAACGTGGGCTTATAAGCCCAATAAGCTTATTCGCAAAACTGGGCCTGAGGACCCAAGACCAACATTTTTATAATCCTAAACTGAGCCCAAGACCAGGCCCAAACCTTTCGTAAGCCCATTGGACCTAAAAACACTATTGGGCCCTTAACTTGATTCGTTAAGGCCCAATAAGGGAAATAAGTGCTTTTTGATGAAATAAGCTGTTGGAATAAGCTAATTTAAGTACCCTGAGCTTATTAAAAATATGAAAATGGTAAACTTTTAATTTGGTAATTTTTGGACTAAATTTGCAAATTATTCTAACCGAGGGACTAAAAGTGTAAACTTTTGAAACTTATGGTATAAACTGTTAAAACTGTATTTCTGGAGTTATAAATTGTAAATAATAAAACTTAGAAGTGAATTGTGTAAATAATAATACTTTTGGACTTAAATTGTAAATTATATATATTTTGGACTAACGGTGCAAAATATATAACGTTAAGGTTATAAAATGTAAATTGTT
>LBNU01031334.1:28355-54144 GCA_014162995.1 Artemisia annua | reverse complement strand
ATAATAAACTACTTACTTTCTTTCAGAATAAAAACATGTTCTTAAACTTATAAAACATGTCTTGTATTTCAGATAAATGATATTTTAAATAAATTAAACTTTTATATATCATTTTGTGTCGTTTATTATAATTGTGACAAAGATCCTTGAAGTAATACCCCGAAAGTCTTCCGCTGTCATTGTTAAGTCTTCCGCTGTTATTGATAACTTTTGGGGGGTGTTACATACACTCAAAGTATCACCAACACAAAGAGTGTGTTAAATAGATGCTCACAAGTGGTATCAGAGCTAGGTTCTGATACTTTGAATTAGAAGATCCAGAAAATAAATCTCTTGATCATGTTTTTAGCAGGTCGCAGAAGATTGTTAGTCAACTGGCTGTGTTGAAGGTTACTATTCCCCAAGAATACCTTAACATGAAGTTTTTGAATTTCATAATGGCAAACTTATGTGGTTGTGTACCAACACAAACCTGATTTGGAGAAGATGATTCTCAATGATCTCTACAACAACCTCAAAATTGCTGAACCAAAGGTGAGAAAGTCAGGGAATACAAGCACAACATCTGAAACATGGCATTCGTATCATCTACAAAAGACTGCAGTTCACATGATGAAGATGATCTCACTTATATTCGTACTACTAACCCTAAAGTTAGTTCTGCAAGCACTAAAGTTAGTACAGCTGGTTCACAACTTAGTTGTGCTGGCTTAAGTGATGATACCATCTATGCCTTTGTAGCTAGCAAAGCTGATGATGCCAATTTATACAATGATGGCTTGCTTCAAATACATGATGATGACTTGGAAGCAATGGATCTAAAGTGGCAGTTAGCTTTGATAAGCATAAGAGCTAAGAGGTATTTTCAGAGGACTGGTAAGAAAATCAATCTTAACTTAGGAGATGCTGCTTGCTATGACAAGTCCAAGGTGGAGTGCTACAACTGTGGAAAGAGAGGACATTTTTCCAGAGAATGCAGAGGTCCAAGGAAACAGCACAGGGAATGTTACAACAAGAGTAACCTAAAGGAAATGACTGTGCAAGAGCCTTCTTCTAAAGCTATGTTAGCTATGGATGGAGCTGCTTTTGATTGGAGCTTTATGGAAGAAGAGGAAGCTCACAATGAAGTTGCACTGATGGCCTTCTCTGACTCTGAGGTATATATTAATGGTTGTTCTAAATCTTGCTCTACTTTAAAAGAATTAGAAGAACTTAAGGCTAATTATGATAGTCAAAGAGTTGAGCTTAATAAAACCTACTATAACTTGCAAAATCATAAAAGAGGTTTAGGTGTAGATGAACAACTTGCTTTCTATAGACAAAATGAGGCTATTCTCACTGATGATATTGTTAGCTTAAGAAGATACTTAGAAAACAAGGATGTTGTAATTAGTGTGCTTAAGGAAGATTTAGCAAAATTAAAAGAGCAAAAAAGAAAATATTCAGTTGAGTGTAGACACCCTTGAGTACACATCAAAGGTGTACAAAAGATAATTGAATCTCAACTAGTTCATAAAGCTGAACTAGGACTAGGATACAATTTTGTTGCGCCTCCTCATAGAGGTTTGTTTGTGCCAATAGGTATTGACTTAGCTCATACTGTTTTAGATGAATTTAAGTAACCTGAATTTCCAGGTTATGGTCCTAAGGCACAAGAGAGCACTAGTGAAACCAAGGCTAATGAGTTGCCTAAAAGTTCAAATGAAACAAATCCTATCAAGTTTATTCTGTAACAACCCACTAACTTCCCCTTAGGTTAGAAAAGCCTTACTAACTTAACTTAGGTCCTCACTAAGCACAAACTAGGTTAGAAATGCCTATAGGATTTTCCCGAGCTAAATTTTTGTTTTATTATATCCTTATAACCTAACTAACCTCTAGACAAGCTCACGTATCCGCTTATGCCAACCACCACTATGTTTACTTGATGTAAACATCCCGGTATATCAAGTCAAGGTTACAAACATATTTTCACTAAGAAAACTATCACTCTAATACACCATACTTGCTAGAAAACCCTAATTGCACCTATGTGTTTACGGTTATCTTTAAAACCCTAATTGCTTATCCATACATGTTCCAAAGTGTTCAAGGCTTAGGTATGACTTACATTAGTGACTTTAGTTTATATTAGACTCCCTAGAACATAGTACAACTCCTTAGAACTTAGGTACAAGTCACATAAGCACAAAACTATTACTAGGTCATAACTTCCCGGAAACTAGGTCTAACTTTCTCAAATCTTTACCATAAGCTACCACCACTTAGTATAAGCCCCCAAAGACTTAATATTAGCCATTAGACACTCCTAGGACACCAAATTAGGCACTAAACCATAGGCTAGAACTAAAAATCTCACTAGAATAAACTAGGATAAAACTATAACTAAAGCCTAAAACCTAGCTACTATACTACTTGTAAGCCAGCAAGCAAGCTACCTAGCACCTACACCTAACCTAGAACAGACCCTAACACCTCCAAGCACCCAAGCAAGGAGGTGCAGCACCTCCTTGTCACCGTTTCTTCTTCACCGCCTCCCACGGCCAAAAACCCCATCCTCCAGCCTATGCTCAGCCCCTAGCTACTCCTAGCTCGTCCTCATCACCTCTTAGACTTGAAACAACCTCCCCTAGCTTTGCCTAATCACCTCCCCCTCGCCACCTCGTGCTACCTTTTCTTGCTCGCTACTCCTTACGCACCTATAAATACCCCCCGAATCTCCTCCATTTCATTCCACACCTCTTCTCCTTTTTACCTCACATACATTATGTAGTATTAGACCCCTAAAAGTCAAGTATAGAAACCCTTGCCCTTTCGAGTTGTGGTTTCGCCAAGAGAAGCACTAGAAACCCTAAAAAACCCTAAACACCCTCGTTACACTTTGCACAACCTAGGTAAGCCTTAACAATTGATCTAGTATCCTTAGAAAAGACCTAGAACACTTAGGATAAGCCTTAGAACCTTAGGATAGCCTTAGACCTTCTCGTTTGCATGCTTTCATTTCGCAACCCTGGTTATAGTCGAATTGCATGTTTAGGTGATAAGCTACATGTTTTTATGTTATAAACTGAAATATATGACTTATTTGAACTTATATAAACTAAACATACGCTAGGAAACTTAGTTGCTATGTTAAAATATAGTTTACATGCATTTAGGACTAGTTTTGCAAAACATTACATGCATAGGGGTATATATCATAAATTCTTGAAACTATAAAGTCTAGGGACTGTTTTTGACATTTCCTAGAAGTTATAAGTACAAGGACTTATTTTGCAACATTTTGAAACCTTAGGATTGAAATTAAAATAAGTTATAAACCTAAAAGGACTAGATTTGCAAATATTATAAAGTTAAGGGTATAAAAGGTAAATATTTAAGTTAGTATATTTTAAGGAGCATTTTTGTCATTTCTCTAAAATATATAAGTATAGGGACTAAATGTGCAATAGTTAGAAAGTTATATGCTTAATTGTTATAAGTTTATAAGTATAGGGTAGAAAATGTAAATATATATACTTAAAGGGGTATAAACGGACTATTTTCATATAAGTATAAAAACCTACTTTAAGTTAGAAACGTAACACAATACTAGGGAGCTTCATGCGAGGAGTACTATGTGGATATTTTGTTTTGACGAGTTTGCTGGGTTTACGATTTAAAGTGCCCTGGCTCCCCAACCGATTGTTGCGTATACTTCTGAGTTATGATGGCCCAAACGGTGTTATGTTATAACTAAACCCTAATAACAACATAACTCAATAATAGGGAGCTTCGTGTGAGGAGTATTAACTTCTGAATTATGATGGCCCGAACGGTATTACGTTGACAACATAATACAATAGTAGGGAGCTTCATGTGAGGAGTCCTATATTTCTGAATTACGATGGGCCGAACGGTGTTATGTTATATGTAAAAACTTTAAGAGTGATTAATTAAGAAAACCTAGACTAAGACTTGACATACGCACACCTACACTACCCCTAGGATATGTGAGTGAGTTGTCTAAACCACTACTTTACTTACCTTAAGACCCAGGTGAGTTTTCATAGCCTCACACCTTTTGAACGCTTTCTAAATGCTTTACAAACCCGGTGAGGGGGATACTTGCTTTAAACTGAATACAAGTCTTTTCTTTGGTTATTGCACGAGTAAACTATCTGCCACCACTACATAACTAAAATTCATGAATCTAATCGTTTGGGATATTTTATATTTTACCCACGCGAACGCGAATATAGTTGACAAATCTATTGGAGTTTGACAACTCCCGTTGGTATTAACATCTCCCTAGATGGTACCAATAAGTACTATATTTGAACCCTCTGAAGAGTTAAATTTGGCAAGTTACTCTTCCCGTCCCCTTATGGTTGGTCTGCTGACCCCATGACCCGGACTGTTAACGTGTGGTTCATGAGCTTAGTGCAATATACCTTCTATCACTAAACTTTTCCACTCATAGAGTTTAAGCTGAACTCTATGGAACTTGTATTCACTTTATATCTACTTAAACCTATGACTCTCACACAACATACGTGTTGACTTTTAAGCTTGTTATCCTAGGTATTTAGGCACTATAGGAACCCTGGCACGGAGAAGTACTGAACATGAGGACGTCCAGAATATTTATCATTCATCAGTTTTGTGTCTTAAAACGTATCTTAAGGACCTCTCTTTTGGTAAAAGTACATCTTCTACTGTAAAAAATCTGATAAATAAATGAATGATAACATCTTTTTCAAAAACGTCTCTTTTTGAGTCGTTTTCTATATTTTGTCTTTGTTTCCTTGAAGTAATACCCCAAACACTTAATCCGCTGCGATCAGTGAAAAATGGGGGTGTTACGGATTGGTATCAGAGCCTTGGTTATAGAGAAGAAAAGGATTTTTCCTAAACTATAACCACTTTTTCAAAAAGTCCTCCGTGCCACTAGAATCCCCAAAACTTGCCCTTTAACTCCCGATTTGCCTTTAGGTTAGGATTCCTGACTTGCCTTTAGGATTAGAATCCCCGAACTGCCTTTAGGATAGATTCCCCACTATTACTATTGCCTCAGGATATAACATTGGTTAGAACTATGCTAACATACTCTTTCGGGTATTACAGTTAGATATGTCATCCTTTAACAATCCTATCATCGTGTTGGATACCGGTGATACGGATTCTTCATCGGATTGTTATGAGTATGCTCCGGCTACTCCTACCCACTCATCCTCTGGTTCTAATTCTCTAGAAGAATTAGCCCAGAATATTGTAACTAACTTAGGTTTAGAACTTTCCCCGAACGATCCCTATATGCAGGCATACAATTGGTATATGCAAGGATATGGTGGTGAAATTCCTACCGTGCCCACTATAACCCCTACCCCATCTATACCCTACTATAATAGTCAAGATCATTATGTTCCCGAAATAGTTTCCCCTCCCCTTAAGAAATTGCGTATTATACCACCTTCGCCTCCCCTAGGTTTGAAATAGGTAGTAGTTCATATAAAACGCCTTTAGAAAGGCATGAGGAACAAATAGAGGAAATACTTAGTCATTTAGATAAGCTATCTTTAGGACGAATAGAAGAAGTAGAAAATAGGATTAGTGATTTAGCAATTGGCAGAAATAGGTTAGAAAATGAACTAGAGAAAACTTGTAATCAAATATTTAGGTTGCAATCCAAATACGAGGGACACTCTGACGAAGTAGTTACTGCACATGTTAGACTTTCCACTATAAAAATGATTATCGAGGATGTTAGGAATAGTCATAGGTCTGATATAGAGGATCTTTTGGAAGCTGATGCGTGGGTTTTGCAACCTTCACAATAGGTTTTACCTCTCAAGGGATCTTGAGAGGCTTACAACCCCCACCAGGCAGTGTACGTGACCGATGTAGTATAGTGAAGTGGCAAGTACCGGGGGATTGATCGTTCTATAGAGGAATAGTGTCGTTAGGATTGAAAACTATTCCAATTTTGGTCTGAGGGTTGAGGGATGATTATTTTTGTATTTTTATGTTTTATGAAAGCAAGTAAAATCTCTGGTATTTGGAAGAGTGGGCGGAATTAGTTACTAGTCAACTAACCCAAATATCTACTAATGCAAATAAAATAAAATCACAAGAAAAGTAAATGTTGTGAAACTTATATGGAGAAAAGTGTGTTTACTTAGATTTTCTTACTCCCTAACTATCTTTTACCGGTTAATTGGTTTGTTATAATTGTGTGGATGATGGGTTGTATTTCTTTAAACCATTCGTAGGGCCGTGTACGATCTTCCCTAACTCTATAAGCTCCTACTTCACTCCTATGTCGAGCCGACTAAAAGTTCCTAACCTGGGATCACTAGAATTCGCTTATGCATTAAATACAACCATATAATCGTAGTACACATCCGATTCATGTTTCTTAAGACGTTCATGCAAATTACCGTATAGGAGGTTAGCCAGTTTTCTTAAGCCTAACATCGACATCACCCACCCACAACAATCAATAACAAACCAACAAGAAGTAATCAATAGCTAGGTTTCATTATATCTAAGCAAACACAAGAGAAACCTAGCCTAGCATGTTAAAGTAAAGACAAGCATAAGATATAATCAAGCAACATGTAGAAATATT
Source organism: Artemisia annua (assembly GCA_014162995.1). Classification (NCBI taxonomy): domain Eukaryota; kingdom Viridiplantae; phylum Streptophyta; class Magnoliopsida; order Asterales; family Asteraceae; genus Artemisia; species Artemisia annua. The sequence goes on along the minus strand of LBNU01031334.1, from coordinate 47,534 downwards.
GATTGATTTGAAAGGAGTCTTATCTTTAATTGAACATGAATGATTCAAGGGTGGAAAAACCCCTGAAAATAGAGTAAACCACGACCTAGGGTTCATCCCTAAAGTTCTCCCAAAAGTTGCACACACAATGAATGAAAATTAGATAACTATATATAGATTTTACAACTTGACGGCGTCACGTTTTAGCTTGTGACGTCGTCTCCTCGCCGCCAAAACTCTTCTCGGATTGCTCAGATCCACTCTTGACGCCTCCCCTCTTTAAAAGTCTCTGGGCCGTCTCTCTTTAACTTATAACGTGAGGGCCTAGGCGAAATAACACGTGACACCGTCACGCATAAATGCTTCAAAATCTTTCTGGCCCGTCATGTGTAAAATTATCCACCTCTTTGTCAAATTGTGACGCCGTCACCTCGTAAAGAGTGACGCCAGTTTTCAGCATGGTTTTGGGACTTTGTTGTTTTCTTCACTTTTATGCTCCAAAATGCTTCCTTTTCCAGATTTCTTCTCCAAAGTACCTAAAATGACAAAAGGAACGATTTAAGGCAATATTTGATCAAATAATTACGGATTAGGGGTTAAATGACCCCCTAAAAGCGTAACACTTTTCGCCTCGTCAGAAGCTATCCAGGAACTTAAGAATAATAAAGAATCAAAATAAGGTTATAGATTTAGGTATTATAGTTTATTAGGTAGATAACTTAGTTATAAACGGGTACTTGTTAGGCTTTCACTATATAAAATAGAAGTTTTAATCTACTCATACTTAGTTTTCTTAAAACTCGTATCCCGTATTAGGATCCCCTATGCCTTAGGACACACTATAGATTGCCTTAGGATACACTATAGACTGCCTTAGGATTTAAAAACTAGAACTTATTGGAGATTAAAACAAGTACACATACCTAGGAACACTAAAAACTTAGAATCTTTTCGAATCACTATGCCTTTAGACGGGGGAAACTAGCTTCGGTGGAATATAACGAATCTTGTTACCAAACTCACCCTTTTAGTTTTAGGATTCCCTACCCATCTAGTATCAGATAATGTTCTAAGGAATTAGAACATAAACTATAACACTATTCTTATCACATCTTACACCTATAGAATGGCATGTACAAGAGCTACCACTCCCGTTACTCCCACTACCCCCGCCATGACTCAGGAAGACATCCAGCGACTAGTGACTGACAATGTTTCTGCAGCACTAGGAGCTAGGGATGCCAACATGGCAAGAAACCCCAAAACTCCTGTAGTGAAGAAGAGTAACTACAAGGAATTTATGAGCTTTCAGCCCTTCAATTTCAAGGGGACAGAAGGGGCTATAGGATTGATTCATTGGTTTGAGAGATGTGAGTCAGTGTTTTCCCGTAGCAACTGTACTGAGGATTGTAGGGTTAAGTTTGCTACTGGTACTCTTACTGAGGAAGCATTGTCATGGTGGAACTCATATGCCCAACCAATTGGAATAGAAGACGCATACAAGTTATCATGGACTTAATTTAAGAATCTTATGATTAAGAAATACTGCCCTCAGACAGAGATTAAGAAAATGGAAGACGAGTTCTATAACTTGTCAGTAAAGGGGAACGATGTTAAAGCTTAAATTAGGAGATTTCAAGAGATGGCAACTTTGTGTCCTACAATGGTGCCGATTGTTGAAAAGACAATAGAAGTTTTCATTGGAGGTTTGCTCCGAAGTATCGAACGAAATGTTACTGCCTCTAAACCTCAAACTTTAGAGGAGGCCATTAGCATAACTTTGAGGTTAATAGACCAAGTAACAAAGCACAACTCTATGCCAGTGCCCTACGATAATAAACGAAAGTTCCACGATGGGAGAGCTTTCGGTAACACTCGTAATACAACTAGTAATAACCGTACCAACCCCTATCCTCAACCAAGGCAAGAGACTGCGAGAGCATATGCCGCCACTCCTAATGAGAGAAGTGGTTATGCTGGGAATGCCCCTCTGTGTAAGAAATGCAACTGGCATCACACAGGGCCTTGTTCCATTAAATGTACAATATGTAACAAGGTGGGCCATAACTCAAGGGATTGCAAGAACAAAGGACCCGCTACTGGGGGTAATTGTTGGGTTTTAGGATTCTACTTCTGAGAATTTGTCTAAGTGTCAATCTGCTGCTGTATGTTGAACCTGCTGCTAAGGTACTAAATCTGCTGCTAGTGTAAACAGACTGCTGCTAGGCTGGAATGCGCTACTAGAAGAATTGCAAGACTCTGCTGCTGAGTGTTATGAATAGAAACGTATCTTGTAATTATAGTAAAGATTGTGTAAATATTCTATATATTTAGAATATCTTTTCATTGTGTAAGAAGTAATTGTAAAACCGTGTAGGGTTCCTTGTCTATAAAAGGAGATCCCTAGGGTTAGAGTATGTACGTGTCTGTGTTAAGTTGAATCACTTCAAGGTTGTAAACCCTAGCATTGTTAGAGTGCTCGTAATTAATATATTGAAGTGTTAAAGTGTGAAACAATTGTTCTTGTGTTCATCTTAAGTTAAACAGTATATTCCGCATATTGTTTAAGTTTATTACAATCTAAGTCAGCTTCTATATAAGATCTACTGCTCAACTGGGATCAACAAGTGGTACCAGAGCTTGTGATCTAGAAGCTGTGATCAAGAAGAACTCAAGTACTCTCAAACTCTGTTCATAACCTCAACTGAAGTCATGGGTGATGACACACATATGGTTACTGCCTCAAAGGTGCCAATGCTCAAGCAAAGAGAATATAAGCTTTGGAAGATGAGAATCAAGCAATACATGCGCATGATCGACTACAAGATGTGGAATGTTGTCTTGAATGGAGACCAATTCCCAGTGATTCTTGATGGGAAGGAGGTGCCCATCAAAAGAAAGGATAATGAAGATCAGAGGAAGCTAGAGATTAAGACTCACAGTATTCTCATCATAGGAATACCTAATGAGTATCAGTTGGACTTTGAAGGCTATGAAACTGCCAAGGACCTTATGGATGCTGTTGAGACAAGATTTGGTGGCAATGCTGCTACTAGAAAGTCAAGGAAGAATGTCTTAAAGCGTCAGTTTGAAAACTTCACTGCTCTAAGTGGAGAAAACCTTGATGGACCTATAACATGCTTCAAAAGCTTATAAGTCATTTGAAGCTTGTGGGATACACAGTTCCTGAAGAAGACATCAATCTTAAGTTTCTCAGAAGCCTTGCACCAGAATGGAGCATGCACACTGTTGTGTGGAGAAACAAAGCTGATTTTGAAACAATGAGCTTGGATAATCTATACAACAACTTGAAAGTATATGAATCTGAGATGAATGTCTCATCTAGTTCATCTACTTCATCCTCTGCTGCTCAAAATATAGCTTTTGTCTCCTCTAAAACTTCTAACTCTTCAGACACTCACTCTGCTGCTTATGGTGTCTCTACTGCTAGCACTAGCAACTCTGCTGCTGGTTCAAACAACAGTGATACTATGAGTGATGCTGCTATTTGTGCTTTCTTGGCTGATCTTACTATAGGTACTCAAGTTCTAAATCAGTATGCTGATCATATTGATCCTGATGTTCTTGAAGAAATTGATTTGAAGTGGCAAATGTCTATGTTAACCTTGAGAGCAAGAAAGTTCTTAAAGAGGACTGGCAAACAGCTCAAGTGTAAGCTTCAGGGTAATATGGGATTTGACAAATCAATGATGGAGTGCTACAACTGCAATAGAAAGGGGCATTCCAGGGAATGCAGAGCTCCAAAGAAGAATGTAGAGACTCCCAATAAGACTGAAGATGAGTCAAATCCTTCTACTGCTTTGGTGTCTTGTGATGGGTTAGGTGACTATGACTGGAGTGACATGGCTGCAGAAGAACCAAACTAAGCTTTCATTGCTGAAGTCAAGACTAAAGGGCATAACTTTGCTCTTATGGCCTATGCTTCTTCATCATCTGGTTCTGACTCTAAGGTATCAAATGAGTCTAATGATTCTACTTGTTCTTTTCAATCTTTTGTAGACACTATAGAAGAACTTAAATCTAGGAATGAAAGTCTTAGACAGGAAATTGAGTCCCTAAAACTTGATAACTTAGGTTATAAAGTAGGAATTCAAAATGTAGAAAGAAGACTTGAATATCTTAAAGAGTGTGAGTTTGAATATGTTGATAGGATCAATATACAGGATGGTGAGCTTTTTGTTAAAACAAATGAGATTGAAATGCTTAAGAAAAAGTTAACAGAAGTAGAACAGGCTAGAGATGAAGCTCTTGCAGATAAAGATAAACATATTGTAAGAGTTGAAAAACAAAAGTTTGCTTCAACTGCCATAGATCATACTATTCAGTGTCAAATAATGAGAAAAGGTAGTGGCATAGGATAAAATGAAGTAGCTCCACCACTGAAAAGTGCCTTTATACCACCAGGCAAGGAGTTATCCTTCATTAGTATAACTAAAGACATCAAACCTAGTGAAGAAACAAGTAATGTGCCTATTCAAACAACTAGGGTTGATAATAAAAAGTTTTTTGATGAACCAATTATTGAAGATTGGGTGTCAGATAGTGAGGATGAACAGACTGAGCCAACAATTAAGGTTAAAAAGGAAGAAATTCCTAAAGTTGATGAGTCTAGAGTTAAACAGGTTAAATTTCTGAAACATGTGCTAGGTCATTATATGTCTATGAAAGTTGTTGAGTATAATGAAGTACCTAGACATCATATGAAAAGGTTTAATAACAAGCCTAGGGGTAATCAAAGGAACTTCAACAACCTAGTTTCACATAAATTAGGTAATGAATTTTAATTGAGAAAGAAAGCATGTTATAAGTGTGGTAGTTTTGAGCATCTTATTGCAAATTGTAAGACCTACCAAAAACCTGTTTGGAACCAACATACAAGAGTGAATCATCAAAACTTTTCAAAAATGACTCACTCTCCCTCTAAAAGACAAATGGTTCCAAGAGCAGTTTTATTGAGATCTGGTATTACTAGATCCATTGTCACTACTCAAACAAACAGGCCTTTTCATAATAAAACAACTGGTCCTACTACTAGTCCAAAAGTAGACTCTGCTGCTAAGGCAACAGACTCTACTGCTGTTCCAAAAGTCATAACAGACACAGTTGTTGGAAATCATTTTTATGCTGTAAAGGCCTCAGCTTGCTGGAGTTGGAAACCAAAATAAAATGTTTTACCCAAAGCTTCCAACACCAGCAGTGCATCAATGGACCTCACTAAATATGATTATGTTGATGCACAGGGCAGATCCAAGTCAGTGATAGCTTAGGTCAAAAAGAGAAACTGATTTCTCTACTTTTCATGTGCAGGGCAATCTCCAAGATGATCTAAAAGATAAAGGAATTGTTGATAGTGGATGCTCTGGACATATGACAGGAGACATATCCCAACTTGAAGATTTTGAGCCAATGAAAAATGGTGGATATGTTGCCTTTGGTAATGATGTCAAAGGTGGAAAGATTATAGGTACTAGTACAATCAAAACAAGAAATTTGGATTTTGAAAGAGTGTTCCTTGTGGATGGACTTAAGTTTAATCTCTTTAGTGTCTCACATATGTGTGACAAAAGGAATTTTGTTCTTTTTACTGATACTGAATGTATTATCCTTTCTCCTGACTTTAAGTTGCCAGATGAGAAATTTTTGCTACTAAGAGTCCTTAGATCTGATAACATATACAGTGATCATATAAAGAACACAGTTCCCAAAAGAGCTCTAACTTGTCTTCTTGCAAAGGCCACTATTGATGAATCCAAACTATGGCACAGCAGACTTGGACATTTGCATTTCAAAACTATGAATAAATTGGTCAAAGGCAATCTTGTGACAGGATTACCTTCAAAAGTTTTTGAAAATCTTGAAACCTGTGTTGCCTGTCAAAAGGGATAACAACACATAGTGTCTTTTAAGTCCAAAGTTGTTAATACAATTACTAAGCCTTTACATTTGCTTCATATGGATTTATTTGGACCTGTTTATGTGAATAGTCTGAATAGGAAGCAATATTGCCTAGTTGTCACAGATGATTTTAGCAGATTTACATGGGTGTTCTTTCTAGCTTCTAAGGATGAAACCACTGAGATTTTAAAGGAATTCATAACTAGAATAGAAAACCTAATAAATCATAAAGTAAAGATAATCAGATGTGATAATGGAACTGAATTTAAGAATTATGCTATGAATCAGTTCTGTGTGGGTAAGGGTATTTTAAGACAATACAGTGTTGCTAGAACTCCTCAACAAAATGGTGTAGCAGAAAGGAGAAATAGAACATTGATTGAGGCTGCTAGGACTATGTTGTCAGATTCTAAGTTGCCTATACCTTTTTGGGCTGAAGCAGTGAACACTGCCTGCTTTGTGCAAAATAGGAGTAAGGTAGTTAAGCCTCACAATAAGACCTCTTATGAATTGTTCCATGGTAGAAAGAAAATGATAGCTTTCTTTAGACCATTTGGGTGTCCTATTACAATCTTAAATACCAAAGACCAATTAGGCAAGTTTGATGAGAAGGCTGATGAGGGTTATGTTTTTGGATACTCCATAAATAATAGAGCTTTTAGGGTGTACAACAAGAGAACCAAATTTGTAGAGGAGAATTTGCATATTAAGTTTGATGAGAATAAACCTAATAATGCAAAAAGAGAACCTGAGTGGCTTTTTAATATTGATATGCTAACCGAAACCATGAATAACGAGCCAGTGGTTGCAGGTGTAGATACGAACCATGTTGCAGGTACAAAGGAAAATGTGTCTGCAGCTACAGATGCAAAGAAATCTACACCTCAAGAAGAGTTTGTTTTGGTTGAAAAATGGAAGCTTGGTCCAACTATCATTCCAACTCAGGAAAACATAAGCTCGCCAGATGATCATTCTCCCAAGGGAGATTGGGGGGAAGGTATGAAATCATCTAGTGATGCACAGGTGGTAAATGATGAGCCACTTTTGGATGATGTTACAAAGGAAACTACCTCAAGCAATAGTCTGTCTGATTCTGCGGCTACACCAACAGACAACTCTGCTGCTGAGCAGACTGCTTCTCCACTTAAGTTTCCTACAGTTGACACAAGGGGCATATCCTTGGTTAATACATCTTTTCAAGCTGATCCAGAGATGCCTGGATTGACTGAAATATATGAAGATACAGATGATGAAGCTCTTGATGGTGAAATTTTTGGTGCTCAAACTGACTTCAACAACATGCAACTCAACATTCCTGTCAGTCCCACAAAGACAACCAGAATTCACAAGCATCATCCAAAAAAACAAATTTTGGGTGATCCATCATCAAATGTTCAAACAAGGAAGAAGACAAAGGAGCTGCTTCTCAAAGGTTTCTTTGCTAGATCTCTACATCAAAGAAATAATCACAAAGATCTACAAAATTGCCTATTTGCTTGTTTTCTATCACAAATAGAACCCAAGAATGTGTATAAAGCCTTACAAGAAGCAAGTTGGGTGGAAGCTATGCAGGAAGAACTTCTCCAATTTAGGATACAAGAAGTTTGGACCTTGGTTGATCTACCTAATGTGAAGAGGTCTATTGGGACTAAATGGGGTTTTAGGTGTAAAAGAGATGAAAGAGGCATTGTGATTAGAAACAAAGCAAGATTAGTTGCTCAGGGATACACACAACAAGAAGGCACTGATTATGATGAAGTATATGCACCTGTGGCAAGGATTGAGGCTATTAGACTATTTTTGGCATTTGCTTCATATAAAGACTTTGTACTGTATTAAATGGATGTTAAAGGTGCTTTTCTGTATGGGGAAATCAAGAAGGAGGTTTATGTGTCCCAACCACCTGGTTTTGAAGATCCAAATTTCCCTGACAAAGTTTATAGATTTGAAAAAACACTGTATGGTTTGCATCAAACACTGCTAAAGGTAGGATTGATAAAACTTTGTTCATTAAGAAGAATAAAAATGATATTTTGCTGGTTCAAGTCTATGTTGATGACATCATCTTTGGTTCTACAAGCAAAGCTATGTGTGAGGAGTTTGAGAAGATAATGAAAGATAAGTTTTCCATGAGCTCTATGGGAGAACTTACCTTCTTTCTGGGGTTACAAGTGAAACAAAAGGAAGATGGCATATTTATCAGTCAAGATAAGTATGTGGCTGATATTTTGAAGAAATTTGGTTTCACTGATGCCAAGCTTGCAAAGAGTACTATGGAAAAAGACAAACCATTGCTAAAAGATGAAGAAGGAAAAGATTTGGATGTTCATGTGTACATATAAATGATTGGGTCATTGATGTATCTTATAGCCTCAAGACCAGACATTATGTTATCTGTCTGTGCTTGTGCAAGATTTCAAGTTACTCCCAAAGAATCACATCTAAATGCAGTAAAGAGAATCTTTAGATACTTAAAGCATCAACCCAAATTGTGGCTTTGGTATCCTAAGAATTCACCATTTGAGTTGGAGGCTTTCTCTCACAGTGATTATGCTGGAGCTTGCTTAGATAGAAAATCCACAACAGGGGGTTGTCAATTTCTTGGAAGTAGGTTGGTGTCATGGCAATGCAAGAAACAAACTGTGGTGGCAAATTCTTCAACTGAAGCTGAGTATGTGGCTGCTTCTAGTTGCTGTGGTCAAGTACTTTGGATGCAAAATCAATTGCTGGACTATGGGTACAATTTTATGAACACCAAAATTCATATAGACAATAACAATACCTTGTGCATAATTAAAAATCCTATTTTTCACTCTAAAACAAAGCATATTGAGATAAGACACCATTTTATTAGAGATTGCTATGAAAAGAAGTTGATTCAAATTGTTAAAGTTCATACTTATCAAAATGTTGCAGATCTACTTAACAAACACTTTGATGTGGGTAGATTTCAATATTTGATTGCAAGTATTGGAATGATCAATCTTTAGAAAACTTATCTCTNGGTTGGTGTCATGGCAATGCAAGAAACAAACTGTGGTGGCAAATTCTTCAACTGAAGCTGAGTATGTGGCTGCTTCTAGTTGCTGTGGTCAAGTACTTTGGATGCAAAATCAATTGCTGGACTATGGGTACAATTTTATGAACACCAAAATTCATATAGACAATAACAATACCTTGTGCATAATTAAAAATCCTATTTTTCACTCTAAAACAAAGCATATTGAGATAAGACACCATTTTATTAGAGATTGCTATGAAAAGAAGTTGATTCAAATTGTTAAAGTTCATACTTATCAAAATGTTGCAGATCTACTTAACAAACACTTTGATGTGGGTAGATTTCAATATTTGATTGCAAGTATTGGAATGATCAATCTTTAGAAAACTTATCTCTCTGTGTTTTTGTAAAGTTTTGTAAATGTATTTGTAATGTTATTGATCTAAAAAGTTTGTTATCATTGATAAGAGTGAAAATGCTGCTAAGTCTACTCTGCTGCCATTGGTAACTCTGCTACTCAGTTAGATTTTGCTATTGTGGACTTGTATGTTTTGTGGTTTTGGTCTAACTTTTTGCAGGTTGAAGATTAACATGGAGATTTTTGCTGTATGCACAAGACATTAATTCAACATAACAGTAAAAGTTCATTCCATTATCAAAGATGCAAATTACACATAAAGGTTCAACAAAACACAAAAAGTTTACGTCAAGGATTCCTAACAAGACTATTCCATTGGTCCTTTTCCTTTACCCTTTGGATCATTCTTCTTCTTCATATGCATATCCTTGGTCCACACCCTCTTGCAAGCAAGGCCAAGCACAACCTTAAGGGTAGGTTTCCTTGATGACTTGGATGACTTAGGAACTGGAATAGGAGTCATTGATGCCAAGGCTGTTTTAAGAGCCTGTGCAAGAGCATTTGGGAGCTTTTTGGCAAGCTCAGAAGTATCTTCCTCTTGTGGAGCCCTTGAAGTTCCCTCACCTCTCCTATTTGTAGGAGATTGGTATCTGGGATGGTATGGGAGGATCGCAACATTGATGTCATGCTTAAATTTCCTGGCTTGTTCTTTTGTCCTGCTTCCTCTACGGGGAGGACGATATGGTGGAAGATATGGTGGACATGGCATGGTGTCAATTGGGGAATCAGAATCAGAGAAATCAGATGAGTCCGAAGAATCAGAAGAGAGATCAATGATTTCACGTTCTGGTTCCATATTGATTGGTTTGTGCAAAGTATGGAAGAGATTGATTTGCTAATTAGAAGAGATTAGGGTTTGATTTGTGATGAAATTGGAATTGATCGGATTCTCCTTTTATAACGGATTAAATTGGGGAAAATATTTAATGAGTAGTTGGTAATTGCCATTAAATGGGGATAATTAATGGAAGGTTTAACTTTTTGACCGTTTGACCAAGAAATATCTAAAGTACAGCCAACTATGCTGCTTATCGCACAACTCTACTGCTAGTTATATTACTCTGCTGCTGGTTCTGCTGCTAAACAGGGTTCTACTACTCGGTTTAAAAGTGGAAGGGCGGTTATGTAACTTCCTAAATCAGTTTAAAAACCTAATTGGTTCTTGCAATTAGTTTTCACACGCTCCCAATTGAAGTATAACCGCACACAAACACTCCATTATCATCTAAATAAAAATTCCCCAAATTCACAAAACCTAACTTCATGGAGATTACTCGCACTTGGGCCAGAGACCACAACAATGTTGCGTTTCTAGATGCATCCTTGGTTCCAGATGAGTTCACAGAGATGGTACAATTTCTTAATGCTACTTCAATTAGGTATGCATTAACTGTGAACCTTACTATATTTCAATCCTATATTAAACAGTTCTGGCTTACTGCCAAGTCAAAACTAACAATGGGGAAATACAGATTAGTGCCATGGTTGATAATCAAAAGGTCCTTGTGACTGAATCATCTATTCGAGAGATTCTTCTCTTTAATGATGAGGATGCTCCTAAGGTTCTTGTTAAAACTGACATTTTTGAAGGTTTAAATGCTCTGGGATATGAGAGGAAAAATGAAGATTTAAAGTTTCAAAAAGGTCTTCTCTGTTCTTAGTACAATTTTTTGGTCCATAATCATTTACACTGTTTGAGTCCTAAAACATCTGGGTGGAATGAGTTCAGTGCACCCATAGCCTCTGTTGGGAATTGTACTTGAGTTGACTAGACAAAACATGAGAAAGATGAAGGACTAAAGAAGACAAAGTGAAGAATGAAGAAACTACAAAAGACAAGGACTTGCTTTACAAAGAAGTTGTTACATTATAGTCCTTTGTAGTATTTTGTAACCCTAGTATCTTTATTATATAAAGAGATACAGGGAATTAGGTTGTATTCATTAATGTGTGTCATAATGTAAAGTCCAGGAAAGCGTGTGTGTGTCTAGGGCTGGAAACGCCTAGACTAGTTATGTTTGGTTTAGCCCCAAGGATCTTATGATTCCTGTTATTGTTGAGTAACCGTACTACCATTGATCAAGGTAGTATTGGGGCTATTGGTGTTTGTATTGTAGAATAGAGATGATGATGAAGAAAACTTGTTGCAATAATAATGATGTGTTGTTTATTCCGCTGCGTATCATGTTCTAATCATTATTATTGTTTAATCCCTAAATGAGGTCTAACAAACCTCGAGCTAAAAACGATCTTAACATGTGGTATCAGAGCCAAGGGGCTCGTGATCGTGGGATTAAACAAGGTTTTGTTTGTTGAAAATTGAAGAAAACAAGAAAAAATTTCGGATCTTAAAAACTCACTGCAAGATAGTTTTGTACAGGCGATTTCTCCTTCCTTAACCGTTGGATCGGGCTGAAATTGTTACTGGAGCTTCTCTATATATCAAAGAAGACTTCCACCGGAGGGATCTTCAATTTGAGCTTTTATGTGAAAGTTTTGGTGTGTCGAAAACTGCTGCAGAGAGAGGTATAATATTTCAAATTTTTAGGGTTTTCTTGATTCAACTTCATGATTTCGTGTTCTATTCTTATTAATTAATCATGGAAGTTGTTTATATGATGTCTGGTGTTGACTATACGTGTTCGAAAGTAGCTTTGGATTGGATTTTCTCACTTTGATATTAGGGTTTTCCCCGGTTTGTAGCTGCAACTATACGATTGCATAAAACCCTAATACATGTTGCTGCGAATGTTCACGAATACTTAATGATCATTGATGGTTAAGAATGAGGTTGTTAGTCGAAGGCTTCATGTTCTTATCTTGGATAATGAGGAGTTTACCAGGTGTTCTCAATTTTAGGTTTTTGAAAACCCTAAAATGGTGCGTTCAAGTTTGGTGTTTCTGATTGCTACATGTACTACTGCTTTTTGCTTTCTGGTCAATCACTTTCAATATTGTTGCACTTCAAGTATTCACATGAGATATAGTTCCTGCTGATTATTATATTGTTGGTGTGTGGGGTAAGACATCATTATGGTATAATTTATTCTTGGGTCAGTTGCTTTTACTATCAAAAAGAAAACAAAGTGACAAGTCACTTTAGAGGAATGCATAAATATTGAAGGGTACCTGTCAAAGGGAGTAAACAGTTGATGGTACTAGTCATGGTATTTTATACAACTTTGGTTTTATTATTAAGAGTAGCTGTTTGCATGACAGAAAGATATATAGGTTACTGGAGCATGAAGTTAATACTGGTGATATTTGTTTTGTGGTTCCTGGTACTATGTGAAGTGAATTGAAGTTAATGAGGTACTGCTGTGAGAAAAAGTTTAGCAATGGTAACGACTTTCCACTGCTAATGCAACTTGTTTCCACTGCTCTCACAAATTTACCACTGCTCATGTATTTTGTTTGCCTAAATAGTTGGTGATCAGTTGTTGATGTGGGTACGCTAAGGTATGATGGGATGGAATCTGTTAGTACTGGTTCTATATGAAGTTACTACAGCTTGTGTTCCAACAAGGCACGCTGGTTTTATTATTAATTGCTTGAACCCTAAACGACATACTTGATAAATTACTGGTGTTCAAAGGAGAATTGCGTGGGATGATACTGAAGTTACTGGTTATAATCGATTGGATGGGAGTAAGGTTATGTGCTGATCGCGAGCAAACAAGTCAGGTTGTGGGGTACGGTTTAAAGTGGTCCTGAGGCTGTGCAATACACTTTGAATTTTAATGACTTGGTGAAAGTTTGTCCTGCTCTTTGATAATTCATACTGCTCGTGGTCCCTATACAAAGGTTTAGTACTGATGGTCTCACATGCGTTTGTATTGTTTGTCCTGCTTTTAGTACTTATTGATGTTGACGTTACATGTTCCTGCTGCTGATTGCTTTATTGATTTGTATCAAGTCACTATCTTCAATAAACGTTGATGAGTTTTACATGTGACTGAGAACAATCATTGGAGTCTCTGATGTGTAACGCACTATTTAGTGAAACATGAGTCGACATTGTTGGGCATGAAATGAGGGGAAGATCAGATGAGTTTTTGCAAAGAAGTTTGAATATTTTTCAGTTGGAGAAAGTAATTGAAAAGTATTTATTTGTTTTGAGGTATGGGGATATTAGTGACACACACTGTAGTTGGGTATACGTTCCAAGTTATTTTTAAGACATGAGTTTGGGTTATTCTACTTCAACATCAAATTGGTAATGGTTAGTTTTCTTCATCATTACAAATAGCCTACAGAATTGGAGATTCGAATGGTTAACATATGGGTTTCAAGGGAAGCTTATTGATTAAATGGTTAACCATCTCTGTAACACCCTAACCGGATAAGGGTAGAAGTGCCACATTATGGTGACACATCAAAGCAAGCACAAGCATACATCTCAAGTAATACAAATGAGTATCAAGGTTACAAGGGAGACTGAAGTACAAGTACAAAAGAAAGTAATACAAATACTAAGTCTGGAATGTACAAAAGCTCCTACTAATCCACAAGCTATCAAGGTAAAGTCTTCTAAGTCCAATGCACTCTCCTCTCATAACCCAGCTTCCTACTAAACCTGCCGCAGGAAAAGAAATGCGGCTGAGCTACGAGAGCCCAGTGAACAGATATGAAGGTAACAAGCAATATAGAATGATATATATAAGACAATGGAAAGATAAAGTAAAGCATAGAGGATGTACAACCGAAGTAAGAAGAACCTGTATTAAAGTTGTAAAGGTGTAAGGTATAAAGGTATAATGGTCAGGTCAGTTATCCACCACGAGCCCAAATCCAATCAAGTATCAAGTCAAGTCAAGTAATCAAGTAACCATGCATCCGGAGGGGAGACCTCGGGATACCAAGTATAATATGAGGGGATACCTCCAAGGGTTGGAGTAGCTAGCTCCCAAGATGTGAGGGGTTGCAATGCACGCAAGCCCGGTCACCAAGTAAATATATAATGTAGTCCAAGTCATAATCATAATGGCCGTAGCCCAAGCAAGTATCAAGTCAAGACAAATCTAGGATGCATCCATACGCCCCTGTAAACAAGTCATAATCATAGCAGTAGTCGATAATCAAGTAGGGACGGTGGGGGACATCTCTCCAGCCCCACTAGAGTACATAACATTGGTGCATCAATGCTATGGTTGTGGCTACTCCACAACAAGTAGTACCAAGTATAAAAAGTGGTGGCTCGTAGTCTCAAACTGTGGGTCAAGGGTCAAGTCAAATATTAAGTGTACAAGTACAAGGTTCATATTAAGTGGTTCAAGTCAAGAGTCCATATCAAGTGGTTCAAGTCAAGATTCAAATTAAAAGGTTTATTATCAAGGCCCATAGTAAAAAGGTTCAAGATGGAAAGGTTTATACTAAGGTTCATACTGAGAAGGTTCATGTGGATTTCATGTTTAAGGTTCAAGGTAAAGGTTCAATAGTGAGAGAGTACGTAGAGTTTAGTGTAAAGGTTTATGTCATAAGTTCAAGTAGAGGCTCATTTAGGTTCCAATTAAAAGTTCATGGGGCAAGGGTTCAATTCAAATATTTATGTCAAATGTTCATTTAAAAGAAATCTTTTAATAATGGTTTTCATGAAAATCAAGGTTTTCAATAAGGTAGTCCTTAAAATAAATATTCATAAAATTAGTGAAACTTCATATAAAAGTGGTGTTACATAATGTTCATAACCCTCATTTAAAAATAGTTTCTCCTCAAAACATTTTCATAATAAAATTACTAAAAGTTTTCACATCCGGTTATAATATTAAAAGCACTTTCAAAATATCAAGGGTTATATCAAGTTCAAAAGTATAGGTTTTCAAGACAAGGTATAAGTCAAAGATCGAAGTAAGTGATTTTATCATAGGGTTCAAATCAAGGTTCAAGTCAATATTATCATATCAAGTTTATTATATCAAGTGTATCATGACAAGGTCATTTCAAGGTTCAAGAATCATAGTTTCAAGCAAGGTTCAGTTTTAAAAGGATCATAGCAAGGTTCAATAATCAAGGGAACATATCACGGTTCAATAATCAAGAAAATATAACAAGGTTCAATAATCAAGGGAAACATAACAAGGTTCAAGATATCAAAGGAATAGGAAAGACAAGAGTGTATGAGAAACCTGTAGATAGGTCAGAATATCTGTACCTCAAACAGCAGATGTAAAACACATCAGAAAATATGAGGATCAGAAATTACTCCTTCTTCAGTGAATCTACACGAATTAATAGCCGTTTAGTGACGTGAGTGATTATTATGTTTCACACTTTATAGTTACTTATTGTATACATCTATTACTTATTTACTTGCGTCATGAATTAGTACTTTGTATATGAAATATGATAAGTGTCTTTGAGAAATTTTCCATGCATGTCATTTGTTAATTGAACATTAAAATATCAATAGTTCTTAACTTCTAGTTCAATTTATTTATAATCCTTTATAGTTGATATCACTCCTAAACTTTATCATGAACTGTTATTATGGAATATAATGATAGACCCACGTATTATGTTCAGCAATTCATGCAAACTGTCTTCATCACCGTTGTATTACAAAGACATATTGCTACCCATTTATAAACCATTTTCGTATTTATAAACTCCATTTAGCTAACAAAACTCATATTTAAGTCTTGACATCAATAAGTACGCATGTTCATGTATACTGGTATATGGCAAGATTTCTTAACGTGATAGTTCACACCAAATTAACATGATTAGTGCATGACCATGCTTTTATATTTTTCTAACTAGTTAACATGTTCAGACGCTAAATCGACCCAAACAGTTTCTGTTGTGAGCTACGTATACGGCCCTTGGTTAGGTCGATCCACTACACACACAAAACAAGACCTACCAGCTCATGCACTTACCGAGACACAACATGATTTGAATCGAAAGGCACACATGTGAGACAACCAAGGCATCGCGAGACCCAATTTAACTCACGAACCCTCGCGAGATCCGAACAAATTTAACGAGACACAAAGGTTACATAAAATCACACATTATTCATTTAGAAAAATCCAGTCGTGGTTCCCTTTTACCCATTCGAACATAAAAAGAAAAACACAAATCCTTGTTGTTTTAAAACAATACGTTTGCATGCCACATCGAAAAACTTTTTCTCCTTTCAAAACCAACTCAAGCCGATTACAAATTCTAGTTAGGTCGAGCCATAAACACACCCAAGGTCGACACACACTACCACAAGTTTTTGAGCCGATTAAACAAATTCTAGGTTGCTTGGTATATTTCATGCGTTTCACTTATTTCTTATGCTTATTCGAATTGCACAAAACACCTGGCAACCTATTATAATTTATGTTATATATATATATATATATATATATATATATATCTATTTGTACAAGGTTCATACAAGGTTTTGTCCTCTTATGATTTAAATACTTATTGCATTACAAAGCAAACCTATTACAACCTCTTATATATATTCGATTCACACCAGGTTTTACCAAGACTTATATTCGATTCCCATACAAGCACGACTAGCAGCCGATTACTTATTGTTGTGTATTCATTATTTTATGCAGTTTCTAAGATTTCATGCAAGGTTTAAAATGGACGATTTACTCATGCAAACCAAACCGATCAACAGGTACCCATGACAGAAAAAGAAACATTATAAGAGGAATTGAACAAGGTCGTAGCGATTACCCTTGAAACGTATAGCAAGAAGAAAAGAAACCACCATCGAGTACCAAATTGTACCCAATCGAATCAGCAGCAAAACCTTTGGCCAAACAACCCTTTTGTCGAACATAAACACTCACGATCACGCCCACCAGATTTACGTACACACGAGCCTTCTTGTTTTGTGATTTGATTCGAACAGGAAGGAAGAAAGAGTGGCAGCCGAACCTTTTTGTGATAGGTTTTAGGGTTTTTTTAGGTTTAGAGAGTGTTGTAAATTTTTATGCCGTGTATATGTGTATATATGTGAGAACAAGCGTATATTTGTGTGGAAGTATAACAGAAAACGTGTACAATATTTTGGGCAAGTAAATATTCGGTTTTATCACAACCATATAAAGTAAAATAAATTTTTGATCTTGTGTTTATCCTCTCTTGTTGACTTGGCCGAATTTTTAAGGAGTATACACCTAAATTTTCGGTTTTAAAAATCCTTAGATTTAGGAACATTCA
Source organism: Artemisia annua (assembly GCA_014162995.1). Lineage (NCBI taxonomy): Eukaryota > Viridiplantae > Streptophyta > Magnoliopsida > Asterales > Asteraceae > Artemisia > Artemisia annua. The sequence continues at coordinate 30,048 of LBNU01031334.1, read as the reverse complement.
TTTTATAAAATTAATTTAGTTTAGGTATATAACATAAGTTTTATTATTTATATAAACTTTAGTTAAATTAAAATGGTACTAATTTATATACTTTAGGTATTTCTTAGAATTTTTAAATTAGAGGGGCACTTTGATCATTTCAATGTTGTAGAATTTTAGGGTTTTACAATCTCCATGTATCATTCAAGGTGAAGGTTTTTACAACTGCTAGTTGTTATTACTACTGCTGGTTTTGATTTCTACTGTTTCAAGTTCATTTTTAGCGCGGAAAACTTAATGGTGGGTAATTTGAGACATTGGAAAGATGAATTGGAAGTATGATATTGGTTCTGGTTGTGAAGATCAAAGTTGCTTACATTTGTCCCCTATTTGATGATTACAAAAAAGGGAAGAAGATATACATAGAAGCTGCAACTTGAAGACCCTTGGTGATATAGCATAGTTTAAGGAGAAGTTCATTTATCTTTCATATATATTAGCTTCAGGGGAAGTTTGTGATTACAAGGTTTTGTCATTATCAACTAGGGGAAGATTGTTGGGAATTATACATGAGTTGATAAGACAAAACATGAGAAAGATGAAGGACTAAAGAAGACAAAGTAAAGAATGAAGAAACTACAAAAGACAAGGACTTGCTTTACAAAGAAGTTTTTACATTATAGTCCTTTGTAGTATTTTGTAACCCTAGTATCTTTATTATATAAAGAGATACTGTGAATTAGGTTTTATTCATTCATGTGTGTCATAATGTAAAGTCCAGGAAAGCGTGTGTGTGTCTAGGGCTGGAAACGCCTAGACTAGTTATGTTTGGTTTAGCCCTAAGGATCTTATGATTCCTGTTATTGTTGAGTAACCGTACTACCATTGATCAAGGTAGTATTGGGGCTATTGGTGTTTGTATTGTAGAATAGAGATGATGATGAAGAAACCTTGTTGCAATAATAATGATGTGTTTTTTATTCCGCTGCGTATCATGTTCTAATCATTATTATTGTTTAATCCCTAAATGAGGTCTAACAAACCTCGAGCTAAAAACGATCTTAACATGATCTTGATGGATCTAAACACACACCTTGTGTTAGAGATACTTTGAGTAATGTTATTAAGCACGCGGAATTTACTTAGTAACACTTAGAAGATTGTTTATGTGATGTATTGTGATTGAGAACAGTAGTATGTAACACAAAGCTTCAATATTATTAATGATAATAATATGAGTGATCTTAGCTATCACTAGGGTTACACCTTGAAGATCTCTAGAGTAATTCGTTATTCGTACTTTAGACAATGACCTAGGATCTCCTTTTATAGAGCAAGGAGTCCTTTACAAGATAAGTATTAAGCTATCAAAATAGAATATACACAAGATCTATTCTATACTTATCTATACATGAATACATTAGTTATCTAATAGGCAGTGGTAACTATATGTACTAGCAGTGCTAATGAGTTTCCACTGCCAGTGCATTCTTCAGCAGTGTCTTCCACAAGCTTATCAGTGGTAACTGTTAGCTTTATTCCCAACAATCCTCCCCTAAACTTATGATTTCTCTGCAAATCAATAAGTTTCTTCAATTTTCATAATGTCTTAGGATTTGGGGAATTCTTCCAAACACTTCACTTTCTTCTCAATCCTTGAATAGCTCTTGAACACTATTCTTGAATCCTTTTAATCAATGCTCTTACTTTCTCA
>LBNU01031334.1:0-25556 GCA_014162995.1 Artemisia annua | reverse complement strand
ATTGGTAATCAGCTCACCAAAGATAATAACTATGTTATATCTAAGAGTTGGCTAGTCCAGAAGCAAACGGCTTCTGGTAAAGACTAATCAAATCCGTTGAAAGCTGGTGATTTGCTCAAAATCACACGGTTATCGGTGTACCATGGTTCTTACTTGAACTTAAACATTCGGCTACTCCAGAAGTGATGGCTTTTGGTAAAGAGACTTAAAATCCATCAAGTCTTCATAATTGCTAGGGACTAGCAATTGCTTAGTGTGGGGGATTTGATATGTGCCTTTTTACACATATCTTTCCTTCCATTTTCCGAACCAAAACAACCAAAAACACCTGAAAACGACCAAATAATGTTAAAAATATCATTGGATTATGTTTTTAAGCGTTTCAGGTACAAAAGATTGAAAACAAATGAAAAACTAAGCAAAATTGCAAAATTGTCAAAAACAGTCCCTGAAATTTCAAAGATTGTCAAATTTAGTCCCTGGGTTTTCAAAAAATGGAAAATTATCTTTTATAACCCTTGCACTATTGGAACTTGTCATGTTTGACCCTTATGATAATTTTTGGGAAGTTGCAGAACCAGCCCCTCCAAATTCAGATTTTACACATTTGGTCCTTGTGATTAATAAACCTATAAACCAAATGGACCACTTATGTAATTTACCTTATAACCCAAGATCAAACAAACACCCCAACCCTTTTAAACTTCCCAGGCCCAAAAACCTCCCCAAGCCCAAAGCACAAATAAACCCAACACACACCTGAGTTATAAACTTCGGTCAACACCCCTTTGACCTCTCTCTTCCCTCCCAACAGCATCCCCTGAAACCAGGAACTTTTCTTCCCCCCTCCATATCTCCAGCTCACCCTCCCCATACCATGTCTCCCTTGGCCCCCAACACATCCAAAATGCATTTAATTATCCTAAACCTAACACTCCACACCCCAACTGCCAAATCCAATTTTCCCGCCAATTTGCCATTCAATGGCTAGGATCATAACAAGCTAATCCAAGGGTCCACAGTGAAGTGGGAAAGTCAGAGAAACACCTCAGGGCTTATATAAGTGAAGAAAAGGCAGAGAATTAGGGGGTTAGCTAGAGTAGTGTAGTATAAAATTTCGTTTTAGTGTAAATTAGATTTCCAGTTTACCTACCTAGTTCATTAGTGTTGTAATCAGTAGTTTAAATGTAATTTCAAATTATTTTAATCATAATTTCAAGTTTCCCTTAAAATTTCAGTTTATGCTATCCTATGCTTGAAAATCTCAATTTAGTTTAAAGTTGTTATAAGGTGTTGTGTGTTAATCTCTGAGCTCATCTTAATCATTGATATGCTTTTCTAAGTTTTCAAAGTTTGAAAATAAGTTGTAATTCAGTTTCCATGAAAATATCAAAAATAGGAGAAAATTATTGAAAGAAAAAAAATATCAGTGTTTGAAGAGGAAGAAGCTTGGAGCAGAAGGAATTTTGGGTTGATATTGGTTTAGAAGCTTTGTGTAAGCTGCTAGGTTGGTTATTGATCCATGGTTCTTAATCCTCAATCTAATTCCACTTTGTAAGCAATTTTACCATTTTTGTCAATTTATTGTTTAAATCTCTCTTTAGCTTTAATCTATGTGTTTTAGTGTTCATTTGTTGTTATTCAGTTAGTTTATTGTTTAAAACCCATAGCTTGTTAATTAGATTCCATATTTGCTCTAATTTTCATTTTCACTGTGGAATTTGTTGTTGTTGATTTATATGTAATTGTTGTTGTTATTGGTGTTTATAAGCTTATATCAGTTTGTTATTTCATATTAAGTGCTTAGATTTCAATCTCATTGTCTATATCATTGTAATCTTGTGAAAATCTCAAAGTCATCTTTGTAAAGGGATGTTTGGTTCAGGCTAATTCTGTGTGTTCCAAGGATTGGTTGTTGTTGTTTACTACTGAAATATGTTACATTAGGGTATTCTAGGTTGGTTAAGTGTTAAAATCCAGTGGTCCATTGTTGAAAAGTCAAAATCTTGCTTCAATCTCATGTATCAGTTTACTGTTAAGATTTTATGCTCTTTGATCATGCATTTTAGTTCATAAGTTGTATCCTTAGCTTAATTTAGTCTCAACATTGTTTGTAACATCATTTTTAATCACTGAGATTGAATCAAAGTTCCTCAAGGTCAAACTTTACTCATAATTGAAAAAGTCAAATTTTCAGTTTAATTATTTTTGAATAAACTTTGTGATTTTCTTGTGATCTTGTTATTTAGTTTTAGGATTTGTGCTTTTTAGGTATTAATATTTTGCTGCTCTTCTTTCTTATTATATTTTTGTTAATTTTTACTTAGCTTTTTAAACTGCTTATTTTGTAGCTTTTAGTAAGCACTTTTTCACTAAAGTCCCCTGTGCATCCAGTTTGCACCATTTTTCTCACAGCCTTATCTAGCTCATCTCTTGAGATTATGGCCTGATTTTTAGTGCCTTGTGGAGCCTGTTAGGCTGGCTTGATAGATCCATAAGCCATTTGCACTTATTTGCTTTTTAGCTAGTTTGTTTTGCCCTCCCAATTTGCCACGTTTGGCTTGTTTATGCTGATGTGAACCAGTGTATGTACTGAGTTTGTGTGACCTTGTTCAAATTTGTTCTTAGCTTGTTAACTTGCTTGTATGAACATGTTCATGGTTATTATTGTTAAAATAAGCTTGTTCTTCCATTGTTTGAGTTTGTTATTCATTTGGTTAGCCTTAAGTTTTTTTTTAAAGTTCACTTAAATTCATAGCTCACCTCTGACCCATTTTTCCAACCCCATAACTTGCTCAATTTTTGAGCTTTTTGCTTGATTCTTGGTGATTTGGATAGCCAGTAGTATAAGCTTGAGTTTGCCCCCCTCACTTTCCAAAAATCAGCTTTTCCTAGTGCTTAAAATTAAGCTTGAAAGTAGGTACTTGAGCTTCTTTAAGTGCAAACGGCTCATTGCTTTTCTGGCTCACGGCCTGATCTTATTTTTGTTTTGTGAGTTGAAATAAGTTTGTTTAAGTCTATTCCACTACATCCGAGCTTTTGGTGCATTCTTGTACTAATTTGCTTATTCGAAGTGCTTATTCAAACTGTTTATTTGCCCAATTCAGCTTATTAGTGGGCTTATCTAACTTTTTATAATTTTCCTAGGCTTAGTATAATATATTAGATTTTCCATAAAATTTCCAGATTTATTTTTGCTTATTTAGTATTTATAAAAAATCAAAAACAGTTTTAAGTAATTAAATAATAGTAAATAATTAATAATAAATATATTTTCAGTTTCAGAATTTCTTTTATAATATTTTAGACTTATCTAAGTTTTTATTTTATTTATCTAGGCTTTATTTTCAATTTCTTATTATTTAGATTATTATTTAATAGTTTAAATTAGTTTTTAATTAATAATAATTAATTAAATATTGTAATAATTTATTTTATTTTTCCAATAATTTTTATTTACTTTTAGGATTTCCAAAATATAATTTTCACATCCGTGGGAGTCGTATTGGACGGAATTCACTTTTTATTTCGTACGTTTACGTTTTATTTTATTTAACTTTCGCGTCTTTAGGTTTTATACGTTTTTAGCTAATTTGGTTTCCCGTTCTTGTTTCCATAGCTTAAATAAGTTGTTCAAAATCACTCATACCCCTTTCCTGTTCAAAATCACTCGATCACGAATCCGTTTTAATACAATTCACACCTCGTCGGGACATAACGACCCGGGGAATCTCTATACTCCTCTGGCTATTGAATTGACTCTTAGATAGTTGACTTTAGTTGACCAAATCCTTGGTTGACTTTTGTTGACTGTTTCAGAGCCAATCAGAGGTTGTGATTGGAGCTTGGAGGATGAAGACGAATCTGTTTTGCTAGCTTTGGTTGCCACCTCATCCACTTCACCTAATACTACTGAGGTATGCTCTAAGTGTAGTGATGTTTATCAAAAGGTTCTTACTGATTATGTGTCTGAAAGAGATAAACATAATAAGGCTAGGTCAGAAGTTCTAGGTTATCAATTGACCTTAGAAAACTTAGAAGCTAAGATAATCACTCATGAGGAAAATGAAGTAGCTTGGGCTGAAAAATATCAGCAACAGGACTATCAATTAAAGTTAAGTGAATGAAAGTTAGGATGTAAGATATCAGAGGTTGAAAAACTCACTAAAGAAAGGGATGATTTGTTAAAAAAACTTGTTAGTTGGAATGAGGCTGGTCTCACATATGCTAGTTTTTGTGAAAAACAGAGAAGGACAAATATTAAAACTGGTCTAGGATATGGTGATGAAGATAATTGCCTAGATCAGAGTCCATCTAGTAATAGGGAAGAAGGTAGTTCAGAAGAGGTCTCCACTAGTGAATTTGAAACATGTACTGAAGAAAATACATCTAGTGATGATGAACCCATAAGCTCCACACCACCTGTGTTTAAAAAGGATGAAGGATATCATGCAGTTCCTCATAGTGTTGGAAGTTTTCAACCACCTAGGACAGATGTTTCTTGTTATGGAGTAGACAATCTAGAGTTTAGAAATAAACTTAAGGGTCAATCTAANCGGTTGATCATTCACAAGTGGTTAGCTTGTGTGATAAAACCTGACCGACCAGGACCAATCAAAGATTAATAATGTAAGATTTTGCAACCACAAGGACGGATGGTGCAATAAACTTGAAAAAGAATGAAACGTGCGATTGTTGGTAAACCACATGGACAAAATATGTAATTAACTCTTAGATTAAAAAAAACAAAAAAACAAAAAAAATAAATAAATAAAAAAATAAAAAAACAATATTAATATTAATATTAATATACATGATTGTTAGACAATCAATAAAAAAAAGTAACATCAACAACTTACTAATATATTATGAATATGTTAATCATACTTTGAGTAATTGTTTATTCAAGATTAAGGCTAAGCCAAGGGTATTGACCATCAAATTTAAACCAGAAAACACTCTATGACCCAACGCTACTTGAGGATGATTGTCCAAACTCGAATATATAGACCCGAAGCAATTCTTCACAATCAGTTTAGTCTTAGACATGTAATTAACAAACAATAATTATGCATTGCCGTGCCTCAAAATTTATGCACATTTTTCTTGGGCTATATTCAACATTTTACATTAATATTGGTTGTTAACAAGGACGATATTAAGTTTTGTTTTCGTTGTTAACAAATGTTTCCTTTTCCATTTGTATCAAAAATCAAAATCCTTATTTAATTGCACTGAATCAAGATTACTAATTAGTACCTTATTTTCATATGTGCATGCACAATTTATTGTCAAAAAGATTATAATTTGTCATACTTTTTGTGAAAAATGGATCTTTATGACTTGGAATATCCTTTGCAGTGTTTTATGACTCATTTTTGCCCCACCATGGTACAAGTATACTCGGTCCTAACTGAATATTTCATACCTCGAACACAAAAGATCAATGTCGCTTTATCCCTCTTGGCCAAATGATCGCGTTGAAAGGGGACCATGAGATTTTCCACATACAAATTCATAAATCTTTCGTAAGATAGAGTTTTCTCCTCCTCACAACGAGCCTATATAGATAATTTGATCATCTTTTACATCATGGGGCTTGTGGTCTAGTGATAAAGGCTTAAGTAGTTAAGCAAGCCCAAGTACCGGTTTGGGTGTCCGACCGGGAAGTCCTCACTTGGGAACCACAAGCTCTAATGATATCAGGCGAATCGGGAATAGGAGTGGGGTTATCCCTTAAGGAGAGGCTCGCGGTTACTAACTCGAGCCAACAACTAACATCTAACAACTAACCCGCCGTTAAAAAAATAAATAAATAAATAAAATTGATCATCTTTTACAAATTACATACTTCAAATTTCATAAACTTGTTATGCAAATTGTGTATATAGAAGATTCAAACACATCTACCAATATAAAAAATCACCAACATCATATATCAAATTATTAACATCCTTTTTCCTCTATTTTTGGATAAACTATTCACCCATCGTTGAGTTGTCCACGTCGAGCATTGATGGTGATCAGTAACTAAATTAAAAAATGCATTATGCATATCTGCCCATGTACGAGAGTTGTTAGGAGTAAATATCTTAGTGGCGTTACACTTTGTTGATTTGAATTATAAACTATAAACCCTTAAAACCTACTTATATGTCAACTAGTGTATATTCTATGCCAAATGGTATGTTGTTATCATCAACTACTTATGAAACAATAAATTAAAAATATTAGACGGATGAAGTTCTTTGGTTCCGGTTATTCAGGAAATATGGGCCTTTATTTGAGATGTAGACAACTTAATCATGATATTTTCGCAACTGTTTCTAGTAATTTCTTTAATGATTTTTTAAGTTTGTACATAATAAGTTTATCTAACAGAAAAGGTGGCAATTTGTGCCCAAAATCAAAAAAATGAGCTAAATGGGCAAATTTTTAAAAGATTTGGATGCATTTGGACTTCTTTTATTTTTTTTTTTATTTTTTTTAAATGGTCATATATTGCATATTTATAAGTTAAATGGGCATAATGAGCACATGTTTTTCTCTCAACTGGATAACATTAAATTGTTTTTAATGAAAAACTTATGGATATAGTATATTTAGTTACTTAAATATAAATGAGGTGTTACGTTTGAGAAATTGTTGTTGTTGTTTTAGGTCATTTTTAAAGCGATTTGTATAACATGCGCCCGTTTGGCCCGCGTCCGTTTAGTCCGCGCCCGTAGCCCGTTTAGCCCATAGCCCGTTTAGCCCGTAGCCCGTTTTGCCACCTAGCACTACTGAGCCATCTTTGCAATGGTTATGGTAGAGAGCACGATGTGGGACGGTATAGCTCCACTGCCATGTGCGCACCGTACTTTCGCGTTATAGTATTATCGCCCAATTGCGTAACATGATGTTATTGTTTTTCTTTTCCTTTTTAAGACTAAGGATCAAATGAGAAGAATCTTAAAATAAGAAGGATGAGAAATAACTATAACTACACATTAGAGATGCATCGATTTGAATTAGATGCATCTCTAATCTTTTAGATGCATCATAATATATTTTTTAACTAAAAATTAGATGCATAAACATATATTAGATGCGTTTCATCAAGTTAGACGAATCCTATATATTTTTCGTCCTCTGCGGGTCAAATTTGTTGCTAGTACTACTTTGCATCGTTTACACTTCAAAATCACTTTCAAAACTAATTGTGATGCATCTAAATGAATAGAGATGCATCTAATTCAAGTCGATGCATCTCAAATATGGGGTTATAGTTATTTCTCATTCTTCTCATTTTAAGTTTTCTTCTTACTGGATCCTTACCCTCCTTTTTAAAGGTAAAATAGATAAAAATTGTGGGTCACAAGAACCTTTAAAGAGTTTTAAGAACGAGAGCGGCTTTTTAGTTATATTGGGTTATACAAACGAAAGTGCGTTTTTTAATATGGTATACACCAAAAGCCGACTTGACAAGATGTATAAAGCAATTGTAACTTTGATTTACCTAGCTCTTTAAAAGCAGCAGGTACACTGTGTTTTTAACTCGCGACGGGAAAACACGAGACCTACACCATTTGTGGCTTTTTTGTGTGTGGTATCGTCGTTGCCAGCTCAAATGGTCCAGTTTTTCCTCTCCTTTTTTTGTTGTTGTTTTTTTATGTGTGTTGTATTTATGTTTTAGTGAGGGATGTGTGTACCGAAAGATGTCTCATATCATCAAAAATTATATAAAAAAATGCTGATGTGATAGCATTTTACCCGCGGCACCACACGACGGCACCAAAAAGTAGCTAGTGCTCTAAACATGAAGCAATTGGCCTATTAATAACGACCAATGATTGAATAAATTATGTTTACGCTTTTAAATAAAGACCGCTGCAAAACGCGTAAGTTTACTCGGTTACACGTTGAGAGGGACCCCCCACCAACGTCTTTATAAAAAACAAAGAAACTTCGCGCCTGTTTCCTTCATCAAAAACACACACACACAAACATATTTTCTTTTATATCTTTACGAATCTTATATATAGTATCTATACTTTTGCAGTTCCTTAATTTAAAGTATCATATTCTAAGGAACCTTCCTAAGAAATTTCTTAAACAATTAATTAACACGCATTTGCCTTTTTTGAATATTTGTCGCATTCCGTATTTGAATTTTTCTCAGCGTTTTCTTGAAGTTATAGTTTTGTGTATATATACATACACATTGTTTAATAGTCTTCTCATAAAAAATATTCTAAGACGTAAGGAAATAAAGACATGGAGAATTATTTGAATGAGAATTTTGGTGGAGTGAAGCCTAAGCACTCGTCGGATGAAGTGTTGCAAAAGTGGAGAGATATGTGTGGTCTAGTTAAGAATCCGAAACGAAGGTTTCGATTTACGGCTAATATCGAGAAGCGGAATGAGGCTGCTGCTATGCGACGTACTAATCATGTGAGTCTTTTGATTCACTTTGTTTGAGGCCTTTGGTTATGGTAATTTTAGTTTTGTGGTCAAATGCTTGAATTTTGTAAAACTAATGTTGACTAAGCTTTGTCTTTTCTTGTTTTAGTCACCTATTTTTTTTATTTTTTTTCGAAAAAGTTTCATAACTGGCAACGCTGACTATATCGCCATGGTCCGCAAACTAAAAAGTTGTGGGTTCGGTTATAAGATTGTGCGAGTATTATTGTTTTATAAGAAAGGAAAAAGAGATTTTTTATTGCTATAAGACGAAAATTTTGAGTATTTCCTACTTTTTGCAACTCGACAATTAACTTATAACTTCTTTAAAGATTGTAATAATAACCTCAAATGACGGTATTATGGTAAACTTGATCTAAATTCCCAAATCTATTTTTGAAAAGTGGACAATTAATTCAAAACAACTCAAAAAAGAAATCACGGATGGAGTATTTGATTCTGTTAAGAAAGTATGATTTTTCTTTGCATTGTAGCCTATGTTTGGAATTATGGGTAATTTGCTAGTATGTCATAAGACTTAAAATTCTATTAGTTGTAGGTTCGGCACGCTAATAAGAAGCTGTGATCAAGTATATAGATAACATTATCGAGTTCTCGTCTTTGCCACTTAATTTATTATTATTATTATTATTATTATTATTATTTTTAATGTTTTTCAAAGCTTGTATATGTTATATGTTCTGTAATAGTTTATACCTGATCATACTTTTTATGATTACAGAAGTTGAGAGTTGCGGTCTTGGTGTCGAAGGCAGCACTTCATCTGCTACACTGTAAGTTCTTTGAAAATCTATATCTGTATTGTTGGATCATGAAAATTATGCAATGCCATTGATATGAACAATGTGATGCATGCAGCTGCTGAAGTTAACAGGGATACCACACTACCCGAAGAATTCAAGGCAGCTGGGTTTGGAATCAGTGCTGATGATGCAGGTACCATTGTTGAAGGCCATAACCCCGAAAAGCTAAAATTACATGGCGGGGTAGATGGTCTTGCAACCAAGCTTAAAACATGTACCACTAATGGACTTGCTATGGATGACAAAGAGTTGGCTACCAGACAGGAACTCTTTGGGACGAATGAGTTCACTGAACGTGAGCAACGAGGCTTTTGGGTGTTTGTATGGGAAGCACTCCAGGATATGACTCTTATGGTCCTTGCTGTGTGTGCCTTTGTGTCCTTAATCGTCGGCATTGCGACAGAAGGATGGCCAAAAGGATCTCATGATGGTCTTGGAATCGTGGCTAGTATCTTGTTGGTAGTCTTTGTAACAGCGACAAGTGATTATCGTCAGTCTTTGCAGTTCAGGGATTTGGATAAAGAGAAGAAGAAGATATCAATTCAAGTAACCAGGAAGGGATACAGACAAAAGCTATCGATATATGAGTTACTTCCTGGTGATATTGTACACCTTGGTATCGGAGATCAAGTCCCTGCAGATGGACTTTTTCTTTCAGGGTTTGCACTCTCTATTGACGAATCAAGTTTGACTGGAGAGAGCGAGCCAGTAAAGGTCAATACTGAAAATCCTTACTTGTTGTCTGGAACTAAGGTCCAAGATGGTTCATGTAAGATGTTAGTTGTAACAGTCGGCATGAGAACCCAATGGGGAAAACTGATGGCAACTCTTACTGAAGGTGGAAATGATGAAACCCCGTTGCAGGTTAAGCTGAATGGAGTAGCAACTATCATTGGAAAGATAGGTCTTATTTTCGCTATAGTGACGTTTGCTGTTTTGGTGCAAAAATTATTTGCCAGCAAGATCATAGAAGGAACTCAGTGGAGCTGGTCTGGTGATGATGCGTTATTGTTGTTGGAATATTTTGCTATTGCTGTTACCATTGTTGTGGTTGCGGTTCCTGAGGGGCTACCTTTGGCCGTCACATTGAGCCTTGCTTTTGCCATGAAGAAGATGATGAATGACAAAGCACTTGTCCGCAATCTGGCTGCATGTGAAACCATGGGGTCTGCAACAACTATATGCAGTGACAAAACAGGGACGTTGACTACCAACCACATGACTGTGGTCAAATCATGCATTTGTATGAATGTAGGCACTGCTGAACACATTCCTGATAGTGCCAAGAAGATTCTTGTACAATCAATATTCACTAATACAGGAGGAGAAGTTGTGAGTAACAAAGAAGGAAAACGTGAGATACTCGGTTCACCAACAGACACAGCCATATTGGAGTTTGGGTTGTCACTTGGTGGTGATTTCCAAGTTGAACGCAAGGCAACCAAAGTCCTCAGGGTCGAACCATTCAACTCTACAAAGAAGCAAATGGGAGTGGTGCTTGAGCTTCCTGGAGGTGGTGTAAGAGCTCACTGTAAAGGTGCTTCAGAAATAGTTTTGGCTGCTTGTGACAAAGTGATTAACGAAAATGGTGAAGTTGTTGCTCTTGATGATAAAAAGCTTACTTTTTTAAAGAGTACAATTGACTTATTTGCTGGTGAAGCTCTTCGAACTCTATGTCTTGCATACATAGACCTGGAAAGTGGTGTCTCAGCTGAAACTCCCATTCCATCTTCGGGGTATACTTGTATTGGGATTGTTGGTATTAAAGATCCTGTCCGTCCAGGTGTCAGGGAGTCAGTGGCTCTTTGTAGATCAGCCGGTATAACTGTGCGTATGGTTACAGGAGACAACATAACTACTGCGAAAGCCATAGCCAGGGAATGTGGAATACTCACAGATGACGGTATTGCAATTGAAGGTCCAGTTTTCCGTGAGATGAGTCTAAAAGAGTTGCTCGTAAAAATTCCTAAGATTCAGGTTCGTAATCATATCATATTTCACCTGTGACGTGTGTAAGCTACTTGACAATAATTTAATCATAAGGTAACCTTTTTCTTAAATTCATGTAGGTTATGGCTCGATCTTCGCCTCTAGATAAGCATATGCTGGTGAAACATTTGCGCACCACATTTGGTGAAGTTGTGGCGGTTACTGGAGATGGAACTAATGATGCCCCAGCACTTCATGAAGCTGACATAGGCCTCGCCATGGGCATTGCTGGAACTGAGGTAAGCAAAACGGACCTCATGTGCATTTATTCAAATCATAGTGAATACACATTATCTGATGTGTTAATATCCCTAATTTCAGGTAGCCAAAGAGAGTGCAGATGTTATTATTCTGGACGACAACTTCTCCACAATTGTCACTGTGGCCAAATGGGGACGATCAGTCTATGTTAACATTCAAAAATTTGTGCAGTTTCAGCTCACTGTCAATATCGTAGCTTTAATAGTCAACTTCACTTCAGCCTGTTTGACAGGTATAAGTCCTTACATTATCTATCTTGCTTCATTGGTTTAAACTGTCAATTTCAACGAATTACTTAATGTTCTGGAATATATACTTACCGTTCTTTATTACCTCTGTAGGGAGCGCTCCCCTCACGGCTGTTCAACTTTTGTGGGTCAACATGATCATGGATACATTGGGGGCACTGGCACTTGCAACCGAGCCTCCAAATGATGAGCTAATGAAAAGAGCTCCTGTTGGAAGAAAGGGAAATTTTATTAGCAATGTCATGTGGAGGAACATTTTTGGTCAGGCTGTTTACCAGTTTGCAGTCATATGGTTACTTCAATCCAAAGGAAAATCATTTTTCGGCCTTGATGGAGATGATTCTGATCTCATCCTCAACACCCTTATTTTCAATTGCTTTGTCTTCTGTCAGGTAATTTCACTTACAAAAGTTATATTCTTTTGAGTGAACTCAATTCAGATAATAATGTGCTAACATATGGCTATAAATTTTACAGCTCTTCAACGAGGTTAACTCAAGGGAAATGGAGAAAGAAAATGTGTTGGACGGCATATGGAAGAACAAGGTTTTTGTGAGCGTTATCGCTGCAACTGTTATTTTTCAGGTCATCATAATCGAGTACCTGGGTACCTTTGCAAATACATCACCGCTTACACCCACCCAATGGTTGTTTAGCATTTTCACGGGATTTTTAAGCATGCCGATTGCTGTGTTCCTGAAGAAGATCCCTGTTTGAGGTTACATGAAGTTGCTTGAACCCTAAACACTAAACCTTAAATCCTTTGTTTTTTTGTTAAAAAGTAATTAGATTTAGCTTTGCATCCAATCTGTTTATCAGAGTACTGAGATGGTCATGCCATTAACCTGGTTAGAAAACTGTCGAAAATATAAATTGAAGCCTGGGATCTTACTGATGGTTTTTGTGCGATCCCAGAATTCATTTTATTTTTTCCATGGTTTTGGAACTCAAGTAAATGTGTCTTGTCTTGATTTTGTACAGTATCTGTGAGTATGATATTGGGTAAGTATGCAGGTCATATTTCTTTTAATCGTTAATTTAATATTTTGTAAAGCTTAACTTTTTTGGTTCCGATAAAATGAATTCTGAGTTGTCTTACTTTGACTGCAATTGGATATGTAGTTGAGAAATCTTCTACTCAGCAGTGCTTTTGTTCACATTTATTAGAAAGAGAGAGAGAGACTATTTTGGTTCACAAAATCCTATTGTTTGCTACTCGTATTAATCACCCAAAAAGCATATGTTGAATCAGTTTTGGGCTTTTCGGAAACTTAACACTGAATTCACCTATTTTAGACTTTTAGTCATAGTAGTCATTAAACTAACAGATCCAACACACAAAACCGGCTGTAAAGTAGTAAAACTTGCCATCTCAGATAGCCACACACAAGAGTTCTAGATTAGCAATTTAACACCAATAAAAAAAAAATGATGTAAAAAAAAAAAACCACCAATAAAATTTAGTCAATTTACAAAAAATCTTTGTCAAACTGATTCATCAAATAGCATGCTTGTCAAAATGGTTCATCAATTATTATGCTTGCATAAGAACGATTCATCAGTCATTGTCAAATTCATAAACAGCCAATACTATCTATCTATTCGATAGATAAATCTTATGGGTCTATATATGTTTAACTATATAAACAATAGACAAAACGTAGATACGAAAATATTAACTTGGTTGCACTTTTCTGCATATAGCAAAGACCACCAAAAGTGACAAGTTTTTATATTATAGTGAAAATACAGTGAAATTAGTTGAATTGTAATTCAACTATGTTAACGTAAGGGAATTAGGAATGCACTAACTTGTCTAAAGAGTGTTTAGTTCACAAATGTGATTTACACATCAAGAATCAGAGAAACCAGTTTCCATTGGTTCCTTGGTCACTACATCAATGTAACATCTCCAAACAGGTTCAACCAACATGCGTGCTCTTTCCAACAGCTCTTTTTCGTGCCCATTTCTAAGCTCTTCTGCCGTTCTTTCCATCTGAGGGTACATTTGTCGGATAGATTCCAACATCAGTTTCCGGTCTTCCCACTCTACATTTTCATGCTTCACTAGTTTCGTGCAAACAAAATGTAATACCCCAGATATCATTTCAAAGTTTTTCTTGTTTAAACCAGCCATTGAACCATCCAATAGGAACACCCCAACCGCATCTAGCAAGCTCTGATTAGCTCCGACTCTGAGGAGCTTAGTCATCACTTCAACGACTTTTCTGAAAGTAGAGTATTTGGATGGTAAAACAACTTTCTCGTCATTATTGTCATCCACATCTGAGTCCTGTTGGTCAAAGATCTCAATCTTTGCCAAGATCAAGAGCCAAGAAGGAAAACCCAAAGTTGTTTCAGCAAATGCACTTGAAGACGATGATGCTGTTGTTGATGATGATTTATGTATTTTTAAGGAACCCAATGCAAGGATCAAATCAGGCAGCCATAGCTTTGCTGCAGAAAGAACAAGTGATCCATATCGAGGTCCCAGATGCTCTTCAACTGAAATGATGAGATCAAATAGATCATTAGCAAGATTGTGGGCTTCAATTGATGGTGGGGTAGATTCTGAAGAGCTTGTGAGGACTAGATTTAGCAACTTGGCTGCATAGGTAAAAGAGCTCTTGAGACACAAAAATGTATCTTTCAAGTCTTCTTCCTTAAACTCAAGCAGGCCATGTGAATGCTGCCTTAAGCTAACGATTACAAATTCTACATATTGCCTTGTAAAACTCAAACATCTTTCTTGGTCATCACGGATACGATCCACACTACTTGAATCAATAATAAACTTAAGAATCGATGTTGACAGTTTCACCATGTTTGATATCCGCTTTTGTTCCTGATACGGTTCTATGTGCTTATTTCCTGCATGAATAGAACGAGGTGTCTCTGTGCATGACTTTTTAGAGGCACTTTTTCTGTACACCTTTTCTGTACATTGGAGAAGATGATCAATTGTCTGCTCAACCCAACTTAGCTGCAGCAAAAAAGGAGGGTCAGGCGTAATACCAGATGCAAGTAACGTAACTTAACAGCATTATCCAAAAAAAGGACAAACATTCCCAACAAAGTGTCTAAGGGTTTACAAGAAAATAGACAAGAAATAATGTGGGCACACACAAATATCTCATATAAATAAGCTATATAAACCATGTAAGATCTTTCAATAACAAATTAACAATTGTAATATGTTTAATAAAAGCCCTCACAAGACATATATCTTTTACCGACAAATATTCATAGATTTTTTACCTGGATATAAATGGTCTACACTATTTATAGTCATAAGTCATAATGCTCAAACCAATATCCATAAGACGAAAACAAAAACCAATAGAACAAATAACAAAAAAAATCATCTCATAGAAGAGTCACAAGCATCAAGCAGTGATAACATTATGGGCTTATAACACGCTAATTAGCTGATTAAAAAGAGCCCCGGCGAAGACTGATTATAATGTATACAGATCATGATATAATCTTGCAGCTACTTATAGAATAATAAATTTGGAACTAACATGGCAAAAAAAAAAGAAAAAAAAAAAAAAAAAAAAAAAAAAAAAAAAAAAAAAAAAAAAAAAAAGTGTTCAGTAGGCTCGGAAGGAGCTCAATGAAAGCCACAGATCACGGGTTTCAAGTTACAGACCAACAGAATAATTGATGCTAGGGTGTCTACTAAAGAATGAGGATGTTATTAAGAAACATTTCTTTATAGATTGGCATACACTTAAACTTAATGCATGTGTTGGGGTTTATTGTTAATCATATGGATATTTTTATGTTTTCAAGACAGCTATACATCATTAAATTTATAATATACTTGTTAACTATTGGATAATTGGACAGAGCAGAACTGAACATGCAGTGTATACCTGATAGATACACAGATAATTTTATACGGAGTAAAAGGTAAATGATATGCGTGCTTTGACCTTCGTAATTTATCATTGACCATATAGATTTTGTCATGTAACATACAACCACGCATAATATTTATTGCATATACTCGTTAATTATGAAAGCATGAGAGAGGAGAGCAAAAGTGCTTTAATGATCAGTTCAAAAGGACTCGTAAAGAACAAGGCACGTCTGATCTACAAAACACAAGAAAAAAAGAACAAAAAAATGGAAAAGTAATGTGCTTTGAACTTTACCTCGGAAGATGATCTTGTTGAACCATGATTATTGGTATTATTTGACAGAACAGACATGTGAAGACTGAGTGAGGTATATGCTGACACGTGAAGACTGTTTATGTAATCACACTGCATACACTCCTTAATGTTGAACTCAGATAGAACCTTTAAAGCGTGAAATGCAGATTCAAGACTTTGACACCCTAACACTGCTTTCTGCGTGTTGCTGTGTGTGAGCAAATCCTTTAATTGCCAAGCTATGCCAACAGAAACAATGTAATCCTCATAAAAATTACTTCTAGCATCAGCACTCTTCTTCCCACTGGTCCGCTTAGATTTTCCCGAATCTTTAGTAGCATGTTTGGCTTTTCTCTTCTTTCCTGAGGAAGAATTGTGGCTTGTTCTTTCTGTGGCATATTTGCTAACACATCCATCGGCAGTGTTTCGCAAAAGCTTTGTCATTTCGTCAAGCATGTAGTCGATCCAACCACATGACATCATCATTTTATGAACCTCCCTCACTTGTACTTGTTTTTCCTTGTTATCCGATAAACCGGTACATCTTGTGACAAGTGCCATGCATTCTTGGCGAAGAGCACCAGCAGCTTCAGGATGAACAGTTGCAACAATGTTGCAAACAGATGCTTGAGCACGACCCGAATTGGCAGAAGAAAATAAGCACACAAGTTTTTTAGTAGTCAACTCATCCTTAATGGCAGCTTTAAATTTGGTTTCAGCAGATAGATTGTTGCAAATGTTGGCTGCAGCCATAAGTATGCCATCAATCTGATCTTTAACCAAATTGGCAGGTGAGAGAGCCAAATTGATGAGAATTTTGAATAGTTTATTGAGGAACTGCGGAGATGCCCCTTCTGATAAAGCAAATTCACAGAACCTTGCACCAGCAAGTGGTGACCTTTTTATAAGTGTCACACATCGATTGCATGCTTCTTCAGGAGTTACAGTTGTAGGAAAATAAGAAGGCTGCAGAAGCTTAGTGATTTTTTGCGCAACAATTGACTGATCATTTGCGAGTGCTGATAATAAAACATCAAGCTTCACCACCTACACAACAAAAATATATAAACAATTCCCATCAGCACTGAGAGCGATGGCATTTTATTTAAAGCGAAATTATTAAAAGAATTTATACCTTATGGAACTGAAAATTATGAATACCCTTCAAAAGAAGAAGGAGATCCAAAATAGCA
The DNA here is from genome assembly GCA_014162995.1 of Artemisia annua. Classification (NCBI taxonomy): domain Eukaryota; kingdom Viridiplantae; phylum Streptophyta; class Magnoliopsida; order Asterales; family Asteraceae; genus Artemisia; species Artemisia annua. Next base: position 8,439 of record LBNU01031334.1, on the reverse strand, counting down.
CTGCGTATCGAAAGTGTCGAATCCAGAATCAAATGCCCTAACCTTGGCAGAAGCACTTTGAGAATCTCATGGGATTGAGGGTTACCAAGCAAATAAATGATACCATTTACTGTTGAAAGCCTGACCATGTTGCTCACATCATGGGCCATATCATCTAATATCTTGGTGATAAGTTTGGTAATGACTGAAGACGGAATTACCTCCCAAAACATATGAAGAATACGACAAGAACCTTCCACAGCCACAGCTCTTATATCAGGGCAATCATCCACTATTAATTTCTCTATTAAGAAAAATTGTTTTTGTAGCAATGTATCTTTGGCTTCCCTAGTTGCATCGGGATCTTCAAGAGGAAATACATCTATCAGCAAGTGGAGAGCATTTAGGCGAACATTTGAATTTGCAGCCTGCCAAAGAAACATAAGCTAACTTCATTAGTCATAAATTCACCAGCAATGGAAATAGTTTATGCAATGTTCGTGAATAGAGTTGTGTGTTACCTTAGATCAATTTATTTCCCATTACCACTATCAAGTGAAGTTGTTTTTGTTTTGAACTTTTGTTTATCTATTCTAACAACACTAAAGATTCTAGCTTCTAAATCTCATACGTGAGGGTATATGACATTGCTTTCAATCCATCCTTGCACATTCTTTTAAAGCAATGATCTAACTCTTTCTTCCTTACTCCTTAGATTTCTAACTCTTTCTGCGATAATATATTTGTCATTTACACGACGTCACCATTTGCAAAACATTGTTCAACTCTAGAAATTAAGCAAGCAAGTTAAGACCATTTATTGATTGATATAGCTAAAAGACAGTCTCTACTCTCTTGATTACATGATTGACATATTGTCTAATGAAATTTCCAAAAGACTAAGGGGTGTTTGTGTAAGTTGCTTAAGCTTATTTGTAATAAGCAGCTTACGGCTTATAATCAATAAGCTCATAAGCTTTTGCCTAGTTTTTGTATTAGCTTATGACAATAAGCTCATAAAAGGTGTTTGGAATGGCATATGCTTGTAAAATAACCAAAAAGTTATATAAGCCCAATCCTTCTCAAAAAAAAGCCACAAAATAGTTAAGTAACCTATGAAATCCCCCTAAATAAACTCATAAGACCAAGGTTATAAGCTTATCCAATCACTAAAATGGGTTTATATGTGCTATATAAGCTAATAATCCGCTGTAGATAAGCTTATCCAATCACTAAAATGGGTTACAAGATCGATGCACATTAAAAGCTAGTCAATGTCACGAACAAGAACCATCTACAAATTACATAGTCCTAGAATCAAATAAAAGTAACACATATAATTCAGACAAACTATTATACGAATGAAAAAGACAAGCTACCTGCAACGATCGAAAAATAACAGGCTCAGCAAGCTTATACAGAACCTTCTCCACACCATCAACCGTCCTCTGACTAACAAACCCACCCAAAACCCTCCTAATCGACGCCCCAAACACCCCACTACTCGCATGAATCGACCCATCAACCAACTGCAACAAAAACTCGTTCTCAATCTCCTCCTTCAACTCCCCATCCACACCCTTCCACCCTCTAAACACAATCTCCCCATACGCTTCCAACATCGACTTCCTTCCAAACGCAATCTGACTCCTAACCATCGCCAACAGCTCCTTCACCAACTGCCTCGACAACCCAAACAAAAAAGCTAAAAACTTCCGTCCCTCATCCATTTTCAAAAACAACGGACTTATCAAACACCGTATCAACAACAGCTTCAAATCCTCAATACTCTCGTCCTCAAAATCAAACAACGCAAACGCCTCTCTCATCCCATAAACCCTCTTCACATCCACCTTCTTTTTCATAGTCAACGCTTTGGACAGTAAAAAAGGCAACATTTGCGAAATCAACCCGTCTTTACCCACTAAATCCCTCCTCCACCATTCCTCACATAACAACGCTATATCCGACAACAAACCCGCCTCATTTTCAAACAATACTAAGTTATCATGTAACACCTGCACACTAAGCAAAACATCATTAATCTTTAATCCAAACACATTTTCAGGATGAGTGACACACATTAACGCCACATAAGCATAGATCTGTAGATTCTCTACTAATTCGGTTTTCGGGTTGTCGTTTTTTTGGTCTGAAACGGTGTCGTCTTGGCGATTGGATTTACGGGCACGTTTAGTAGGCGGCGTGGATGGCGGGGAGTTTACGGGGTTTGAGTGTTTGAAATTGGTGATTAGGAGAGCGATGTGAGAGTGGAGGGAGATCGGGAGAGACGAAACGACGTCGTCGGGTTTGAGGGAGTGGATTAAGGATTTGAGGGAGGGTTTGATTGTACGGAAGGGGTGTTTGGATATGGATTTAAGGAATTCGTCTGCGGATGAGGTGAGGGATGACCGGAGACGTTTTTCCATTTGGTATTTTTGTTATCTCCGGTGAGCTGTTGAGTTGGGTTTTGGGGGTTTCAGAGTGGGTGGGAATGTGATTGATTTTGAAATTTTGAAATGCCGCTCAAATTTTATACATTAGGATTGAAATTTTTATAAATAAATTTATAAATTTTAGAAATAAGAAATAAACATAATGTTTTGTTTGAAATGCGGATTTGTTAACCGATTCCTGATTAGGCTGATTAATCGGTCTGTTGACTAATTTTTGAGGCCGGTTAGGTAAAAATTAATCCCAAGTTGGTTGATTAGTACCTAGGCTTCAATTAATCGGCCGCCTACCCTAAGAATATGACTATTTGTGAGAGCCTTGCACTATCTCCGTGTTTCGTTTGTATATGAATATGATTTGCGAATGATAATTGGAATGGATTTGTAAACTAACCATGCTTAGTAGTTTAGAAGATGGCTATTTTTGAGAGTTTGATACTCATTTTCAGTTATCAAGCCTGCTAACCAAATAATTACAGTGGGAATGAAAATCATACCCCGATACCCATACCTAAAATGCGTGTGAACACAAACAAAACACACTTGTATCTCTCTTCAAATGGCAAGCGCATCCTGTTGAAAAGGAAAGCAAATTTGTGGCAAAAGCAAGACAAAGAGGCGGGGAGGTTTGATGTTTCCTTAATGTGTCGTTGACATTTCCTCGTAAATTTCAAGCTATCGCATCGTCGACTCTTACTAAGAATGGCAAAAAAGTGTGCCTCGAATGAGACCTTTCAAAACTCAGTTCCTGAAGTTGAATGGAGGTAGGGGCGAGAATGTAGACTCGTGGAACCAATCGAGATGAGGCATAATCCATAACGTCAATTTTTTTAGTGTATGTGACTACTAGTTATAAGACTCGTGCAAGCACGAGGTTTATAGTAAAATACAAATTAGTTTATAATTTTAGTTTATATACATAATGTATAGTGATTTTTGTCATATTTAATTTATAAACGCATGTAGAGACAAGTTCTCTAAAATAAAATAAAATACAAAATAAAATTACAAAGCCGGTAATAAGGCCAATTTAACGAAATTCTAGAAGTGTTAAAATAAAAAAATGACAACAACCAAAATAACCTAACGAAATTCTAGAAGTGTTAAAATAAAAAAAATATCAACAACCAAAATAACCTAAGTAACTTTATTTTTCATTATAGAAAAGCATCAATATATAACCACAGCAACAAAACATTACAAAGTAAACAGCATCCCAACTTGCATAATCGAGCCGATTAATAGAAGCTGGACCCAAAAAAAGACACTGCCCAAACCGCAAGACCATCAACAATAAACAAAACACAAAAACTAACTGCACTAGAACTAAACAAAAGGGAGAGAAGTAGGCCCAGCCACTTGTGGTAACCCCTGGATACATGACTAATGCACCAAAATAATAAAGCATGACCTACTATGTATGAATGTATTGGGGACATGCCATAAAATCTAGACACTAGACATGACAAACAGGAACACAAATGACCAGGAACCTACCAACATTCCTTTCTGCAGCAACTGTGACAAACATACATTACAAACTGACTCACTGGACCAGCACTGCAGACACAATATTAACACAAACTTATGTGAAAGTCAAGGAATAACAGTACATGGACAAAAAGATAGCACCATAAGGAGTCGGACACACCCACTAACTCCCTACAATGAACGTATAATCCAGTACTGTCACCCAAGCAATAATATCTCAGGACACACTGTAGCAGTTAGAATCACACATAAAACTTGCAGCAACTACTTAACTCTCCGGACACGCCTAAGTAACTTTATTATCAAACTCAAGTTGAACATCATTAGACAGTAGTAGCTCACTGCACTCGCAATTGATACATCAAAAAGTCTTCCACCCATATAATCTTTCAACCTACAACTTGCANACAATTGGAATGGATTTGTAAACTAACCATGCTTAGTAGTTTAGAAGATGGCTATTTTTGAGAGTTTGATACTCATTTTCAGTTATCAAGCCTACTAACCAAATAACTACAGTGTGAATGAAAATCGTACCCCGATACCCATACCTAAAAATGCGTGTGAACACTAACAAAACACACTTGTATCTCTCTTCAAATGGCAAGCGCATCCTATTGAAAAGGAAAGCAAATTTGTGGCAAAAGCAAGGCAAAGAGGCGGGGAGGTTTGATGTTTCCTTATTGTGTCGTTGACATTTCCTCGTAAATTTCAAGCTATCGCATCGTCGACTCTTACTAAGAATGGCAAAAAAGTGTGCCTCGAATGAGACCTTTCAAAACTCAGTTCCTGAAGTTGACTGGAGGTAGGGACGAGAATGTAGACTCGTGGAATCATTCAATCGAGATGAGGCATAATCCATAACGTCAACTTTTTAGTGTATGTGACTACTAGTTATAAGACTCGTGCAAGCACGAGGTTTATAGTAAAATACAAATTAGTTTATAATTTTAGTTTATATACATAATCAGGGGCGGTTTTGGGCCGGCGCACCATCAGCAACCGAGTCGGGCCCAACCCACTAAGGGGCACTAAAATTTTTTATACCCATTATATGTACTAGGCCCAACCCAAAACCAAGTCGTGATACCAAGATCAAGTGCTTTAAAATTGAATTTCGTAATTTAATTGGACTTAATAATGGGTTTTTTTTATCCTCTGGTATTGCTGGTTTTCTGTAAAAATAAAAGGAAGAAGAAGACTAGTTGGAAAGTGTTTAGGTGAGGAAACCAACTTTTGTCTTAATTGAGTATTGACCAATGGACTTTTGTGGGTTTTATTATTTATTTTATATATTCAATGTACCCAACAAACTTAACAGTACTTATTCTTCTAGTTGTAACTTGTATATGTTTGAAAGTCCACCATTATTTTTATTGCCAAAACACTTAACGTCCCTATACATGATTTAACATTCTTTCAAATTTATATTTAATGTTTTTCTTCAAAATTTTCAGTTATCATGTTGATATTATCAACTTGTTTTATATCATATTTGATTGCAAGTTCAATAAAAGCTTTTGAGCAACGTTTGGTTTATCGTATAAACACTCTCACATACAATTCTAGCTAAACGCAATTATTTTTGTGCTAAACCGTCAAAATAACCTACATTAACTAGGTTTTATTGTATACACATTTTATACTACTGTTAATTGACTTGAATTTGAGTGATTTGCGCTTAACTAAACCCGACCCGACTTGTTTTGAGTTATACGAAAAATAGCCTAGCTATACTCGTCTTTTTCTCATTGTTGACTGCCCCCTATAATTACATTTTCTGGCTCCGCCACTGACTGTAAGATTTATCTATGGATATTATAATATAGGGGCATTTTCTTTTTTTTCGTGCCAGGCCTAATTTTTATTTATTTATTTATTTATTTATTTATTTATTTTTTATTTTTTTATTTTTTTTTTTTTTTGACATTCTCGGCACCGCCCCGGTACATAATGTATAGTGATTTTTGTCATATTTAATTTATAAACGCATGTAGAGACAAGTTCTCTGAAATAAAATAAAATACAAAATACAATTACAAAGCCGGTTATAAGGCCAATTTAACGAAATTCTAGAAGTGTTAAAATAAAAAAATATCAACAACCAAAATAACCTAAGTAACTTCATTTTTTTTTTATAGAAAAGCATCAATATATACAGCAACAAAACGTTACAAAGTAAACGGCATCCCAACTTGCATAATCGAGCCGATTAATAGAAGCTGGACCCAAAAAAAAGACACTGCCCAAACCGCAAGACCATCAACAATAAACAAAACACAAAAACTAACTGCACAAGAACTAAACAAAAGGGAGAGAAGTAGGCCCAGCCACTTGTGGTAACCCCTGGATACATGACTAATGCACCAAAATAATAAAGCATGACCTACTATGTATGAACTTATTGGGGACATGCCATAAAATCTAGACACTAGACATGACAAACAGGAACACAAATGACCAGGAACCTACCAACATTCCTTTTTGCAGCAATTGTGACAAACATACATTACAACTGACTCACTGGACCAGCACTGCAGACACAATATTAACACAAACTTATGTGAAAGTCAAGGAATAACAGTACATGGACAAAAAGATAGCACCATAAGGAGTCGGACACACCCACTAACTCCCTACAATGAACGTATAATCCAGTACTGTCACCCAAGCAATAATATCTCAGGACACACTGTAGCAGTTAGAATCACACATAAAACTTGCAGCAACTACTTAACTCTCCGGACACAACACATGTAATTGCCCCTCTATTTAGAATTACCAATAAGCAAATTATTAGCCACTTATTTAATTTATCCATGTCATTACTTTTGTACGTTTTGAATCACTTATCATAACTGCCAAAAAAAATATAAGTTAAAAAATAAAAATATTTCTGCGTCGTTGGCGAAAGAGATCATTCACCAAATAAAAACTTGTAGGCATGATTGTCATGTTATGCCGTGGCATTTAAAAATTACCCATGCCTTACACAATTTTTACTGTACACATTAAATAATTAAGCAAACATTCATGATTCATCTGATTCACCTATTTGACCAACAGGAAAACAAATTACCTAATATATAACTAGACACGTTTCAGCGCATTAGGATGCATCAGATATATGGCTTCCTCTCCTACTTTCACTATGCTTCAAGAGTCGCACGTATCACCACCTCGAGCCACAGTAGACGATGTGTCATTAGCACTGACTTACTTTGACACGATACACCTTCTTCGGCCTCCGGTTCACTATCTTTTCTTCTATGAGTTGCCACTTATCACTAAAACACATTTTCTGAAAACTATTGCTCCCAACCTAGAACAATCGTTATCAAACACCCTTCAACATTTTTTCCCTTTTGCTGGTAATTTAATCGTGTTTAATACTTCTACTAAATTACCCGAAATATCTTATTTTGAAGGTGATTCTGTTAAGGTTACCTTTGGAGAATGTAATCTTGATTTCAACGATCTTACAGGATACCATCCTCGAAATTGTGATAAGTTTTACCATCTTATACCTCGACTAGGGCAATATGTTAAATTACCCGATTATATAAAGATCCCGGTCTTTTCACTTCAAGTAACGTTTTTTCCAAACCGAGGTATCTCTATTGGTATGAGCAGTCACCATAGCCTTGGTGATGCCAGCACGCAGTTTTCTTTCTTAAAGGCTTGGACATCGATTGCTCGACATGGTACAGATGAGTCGTTTTTAGCTAATGGAACTTTGCCGTTGTATGAAAGATACCCTCCTACACCTGATGAAAGCGATCTAAACCGCATGGAAGTTGAAACATTTTTAAAGAAAGAGTATCAACCATTGTACTTGTTTGGTCCAACCAATAAGGTCCGCGCCACATTTATCTTGACGCGGACTATTATTGATCAGTTAAGAAAACGGGTTTTAGCCCAACTCCCAAACTTACCACACGTATCATCTTTAACTGTAGCATGTGGATATATCTGGTATTGCATTGCTAAATCACGCGATGATGAGTTACATTTACATGCATTTGGACTCCCAATAGATTGTAGGAAACGTCTTGATCCACCCGTCCCAGAGGCCTATTTCGGAAACTGTGTTTTAGGGAGTATAACAACTGAAACCACAAGCGTCTTATCGGGAGATGATGGATTCATAACCGCTGTTAAGTTAATCGGAGAGAATCTACACAAAATGTTAACCGATAAAGATGGAGTAGTGAAACATAGAATCCGACTAATAAATGCTTTATTATCCAAAGAATTTGTGCCCAAAATGATGACTGCAGTTTCAGGATCACCAAAGCAAAAACTTTACGACTTGGATTTTGGATGGGGAAAACCCAAAAAGATAGAAACGATTTCGATCGATTATTCAAATTCCATATCTTTACACTCTTCCAAAGAATCGACCGAAGATCTGGAAATTGGAGTTTGTCTTACGGATACCGGGATGCAAGCTTTTGCTCGTATCTTCAATAAAGAACTAGAACACCTCACGTTTAATTAGCAGTAATGAGGAACG
>LBNU01031333.1:13286-26064 GCA_014162995.1 Artemisia annua | reverse complement strand
ATCCCCCGGTACTTGCCACTACACTATACTACATCGGTCAGGTACACTGCCTGGTGGGGATTGCAAGCTTCTCGAGATCCCTCGAGAGGTAAAACGTAGTGCGTGTTGCAGTCCCACGCGCATCAAAACCCATGGAGAAAAGCTTGAAAAATAATGTTAGGGAACCCATGGCACCCTAGAAAGGTGCATGGTAGATTGAGGAATGTTTGGTTATTAATTGGAAGGATTTGGACAAGTTACAACCTAGGAAAACAATTTTTAACACTATAAATAAGCTATTGTCAATATTTGCAAAATATGGAAAACTCAGTAGGTTTTGGCTAATTTTGAACCATAGAACTAGAAAATACATTCAATAACGAAACCATGGCCGCTTGAATGGATAAAAACGGACTTACGACGAAAAAGTTATGCCAAAAACAAGTTACATAACTAAATAGTCATTTTCTGAAAATAAGTGTGCTGATGCACGAGTTTTATGGACCAAAACGAGACACTAAACCTTATTAAAATGTACCGACTTGTTAAAAATATGTTAGTTCACTGTAACACAATTCCGGGGATATAAAGAACGCAAGAAACGGACCTATAACGAATTAAATATGAACCTTTGAAGATATTTGATTCACATAAAATTCTGACAGCACTTACACTTAGATTATTTTCAAGTAAAACCAGAATATTCACAAATGCCCATGTTTGGAGCCAATTTCCCATCAATAGACTCATTTCTGGAGTTGAGACAGGAACAAAAGTTAGCACTCCTGTAATACTTTCCAAATCAGTTGACCATTTATCATTTGGACTTAAAACAAGTAAACTATGACCATTCGAACTTTCATGAAAACTGCCCAGAAATGGCAGTTTTGGCCTAAACACCTCACTTCACGACTGTGTATTTCCTAATCTATGCACTATTTTACAGAACCATTGAGTTTGCTTTCTAATTCTCAGTATACACTATTTTACAACTAGTTTTCCGAGGCCACTTTGGCCGTTTTCAGAAATTGACAAGTATTATATTTTACCACGGAAAGTTATATTTTCACATGTTTTCACCAAACGACTATCATAAAACATCGTTACACCATATATACATGAAAAATACAGTATGAATTGACACGACAACATAAAATATAATTTTCGACGATTTTACATGTTTTAAAATAATACGAGTGGTATAGATAGCATATGCATTCATGACATCATTTCATAATCTAAATTAGACTATACTTCATTCATATTAGGTTGCGGCTAGGAGTTGCGCCTTGTTATTTCAAAATCACTTCATAGTATATTGTTCCATCACTACAGGTGAGTTTTCATAGCCCCGTCTACATTCTTTTATTATTTTCAAATCCCACGGGGGAGAATACATTGCACCATTTTTCCATACGGGCCTAAGTATCAAATTCATGTACATTGCTTAAGTTACCGCATTGCCAAGTTAAGGTCCCCTATTTAGTACATCATGAACCGTTAATTTGTGAGAAAGCGAAGGTGAGTGGATAGATCTACTGAGGGTGACGCCTCCATCCGCGTTGGTTATACCAACAGTCAAACGGATGCATTTCATTCTTATTCATATCAGGGTGTCTGGCAAAACACTCTGGATGGGCATTTTCATCAGTCTAGCTTCGGGGTCATGAGCTTAAGGTCTATTGTACAATTTTTTTTATGAGACATATGTCTTGCACATTATACTTGAGGTTACCGTATAACATTCATTTTTTTATAAACCTATGATTTCTCACCAACATTATTGTTGATCGTTTTTAACAATGTATTTTCAGGTAATTAAGACAACTCTTGTTGGCATGCATTTTGGACCTACATGGAGTCGCGGAGTCGACGTGTCTCACCTTTTATTTCATGCACTTATGTAATGTTTGATCATGTGGAACTTGTTTTCAAGAACTTGCAACACCATTTTGGGACCTATTTTGTAAACTCTGAATGTTTTAAAGATCAAACGATGTATTTTCAAAACGACACTTTAGGTCGTTCAAAATAACTTTGTATGAGATGCCATGAACTTTACACCCAGGTATTCTATTCCGCTGCCAATCAGGTAAATTCAGGGTGTGACACCCGACCATCACTTTAACAATAATTCCGACATGGATGAATCTGACCACAACACTGACCATGAAAATGGACCTTTTTATTATTCAGACTCCGACGAGGACTTAGGTGATGGCGAGGTAGTTGATGATATTAGGAGAGAAGAAGAGGTTGATCCCCTTAAGTATGTTGACCCTAGAACAAAAATTGAAAAAGACAGCCTCTTTAATATGCAATTCCCTTGTAAGATTGGATTTAGGAGCTTCGATGCTTACCTTAACTCGTCTTTACCTATGAACATAATCTCACGCACTGAATATAATAGAATCATGGTGAATGCATTAGAATACCAAGGAGATAATATTGTTGCTAGAGCTAAAACATTGCGTGTGTTTGTTGGAAGCTTTGTTTATATAGCTGACTTTATGGTTATGGAGAATCTAGGAGAGTTTGTTGATAGTAACTTAACCCAAGTTGTGTTTGGAAAGCCCTTCAAAAGGTTAACCAAATTAGACGAAAGACTCATGGAAGGGTTAATTACATTTTTAGACGGGGACGAGGATTTTGTTTAACAAATGCCCCGTGCACACCCTAGGTTTAAGAATTTTTCTATTGAGGGATGTAATAGGCTTCCCCCTCGCGATATGTTGAGTGAGAAGGACATAAGAAAAGAATAAAAGGTATTTAATGTTTAGAGCTAAGTGATGACTATAAAAGAGATGAGGCAACAATTAGGTGGCTCACACTTGGGTACGTGAGCATTAGTGACACTAGGTGACAGTGACTTTGAGTATAGCTACAAGACTCGTTAATAAAGAAAAGCGCTTCTTGGGAGGCAACCCAAGCTTTATTTGTTTTGTTTGTTTGTTTGTTTAATTTTATTTGTTTCCGTAGGTATGTTTTATTTTTATTGTTAATGGTTCATGTTTCAAATTAAATTGTGAAAATGCTTTATTTTGTTTTTAACTTCGTCTTAACTACATATAAAGGTATTTTGCAAAAGATAAGTGTAAGGGAAATCTAAATTTGTTTTTAAAGAACGAATTGAACATGAATCATAACAATATTAAATAAACATACATGTTAGTATTTGTTTGAGTCAAATGCTTGTATCGGGTCATAATGAAGTTTTACAGGATTCCAGGAATTAAGGCCTTGATTTTTCCAGAAATTTTCCGGAAACTAAACATAAAAATTCTGTCAGATCAGTTCTGACGGTGTCAGGGTTCACAACCTGACGGCGTCAGGCAATAATTTTCTGAAAATTTTGCAAGTTTTGTTTTTCTGTCGGGATTGTGGAAATTTACTAAATCTTTAACTTATAAACTCCAGGAATCTGCAAACATTCATTCCACAAGCATTATATCCTTATATAGATTTTACCGCCGATTTTACGCGAAGTTTGCCTTGATTGTTTTCTCAGGTTTAACATGTTATATTGGACAAGGAGATGTACATGGAATCAAGCTTTTGGCGCTGCTTTAATCTTCAATCTTCTACATCATCTTGGAGGAGGATTTAGCCATGTTACCACACCATCCACACCAAACGAATCATGGGAGTATTTGTTTCATTTTTTTTTCATTTTCTTTATTTTACATCTTTTTATTGAACATTGGGGACAATGTTCAGCTTAAGTGTAAGGGGGGTAAATGAAGACACCTTAGAGATTACAATTGCATTTGATTTTTGTTTGTTTAATGGTAGATGTGTAATAAAACTGAGAGAAATATTTGTTAGGGCAATTTTAGCACCAAATTTAAATTTTTTTACAACATATAGGAGTGAAACTTTAGTCTTAATAAGCGTCAAATGGATAGGAGTCATATGACTAGCACAAAAACCTTACTACTCAAAAAAATTTTCCACCCCAAAAACATATAGGAGTGAAACTTTAATGCATAAGTGACTACTAAGGAGGCCATGGTTAGGATACTAAGCGTGTCGCCATAGGAAGAGGTAGAAGCTTATAGAGTTAGGGAAGATCGTGCATGACTACTAAGGAGGCCATGGTTAGGATACTAAGTGTGTCGCCATAGGAAGAGGTAGAAGCTTAAAGAGTTAGGGAAGATCGTGCACGGCCCTACGGATGGTATTAAGGAATACAACCCGTCACCCACGCAACTATAATAAGCTTATCAATCAATAAAAGATAACTAGGGAGTAATGAAATCTAAGTAAACACGCTTTTCTCCTTATAAGTTTCACAACTATTTTATTTTCTTGTTATTTTATTTTATTTGCATTTGTAGTTTATTTGGGTTAGTTGACTAGCAACTAATTCCGCCCACTCCTTTCAAAACCAAGATTTTTACCTGCTTTCCATTAAATATAAAAATACAAAAAGAATCATCCCTCATCTCTAGGCCTAATTAGACTACTTTCAATCCTAACGAACACTATTCCCTGTGGAGAACGATCAATCCCCCGGTACTTGCCACTTCACTATACTACATCGGTTAGGTACACTGCCTGGTGGGGATTGCAAGCTTCTCAAGATCCCATGAGAGGTAAAACATTTTGCGTAGACAGCAATCCACTCATCACTTATACACTTTCGACATAACACTTGCTCCTATCTGTTACACGCTTTAACTTCCAATCTTTTATCATTTCACATTCATCATTAATAAATCAAACATTTCACTTTAACTTTTCTCTTTTCTAGCTTGGATCCATTTTACTTTAACATTTCCCTGAAGGGACTATTACATATGCCAAGGATGTAGGCAATCTTTGCCTGTGAAGGCAATGCAATTTATCCCGAAAGATTTTTGTAACATTCACTTGCTAACTCGGGCTATAACACATCCCGTAGGATCACTATAACATATCCCGTAGGATTTACTATAACATATCCCGTAGGATTTCTGTAACAATCACTGTAACGTTTCTCGAGTTGCCTGTAACATCACACTATAACAACACATTGGATCCAAGCTATTAACACTTTTAACACACATACTGTCACATCCATTTTAATTTAATTACGGCAAGTTCATAGGGCATATGAAGCCTGCTTATCATATTTACACATTTTCTATGTGTTTACTCATCTCACTTTCTCATTTACCCGTCAACCCCTGTTGACCATTTCCACATCTTTACTTTTACCACTTTAGTCTGTCCGACTATTACACAAATAGACCTTACTTAGGTCATCAACTATAACACACTCGTTATCATCCATTTACCTTTTATATACACTCGATAACATTAACACGATCTCGTCGTGTTTTATTAAATCACATACTATCCCATTCTTACTCATATACTTTAACTCATCACTTTTACGTTTAATAACACTTGGGCTTTACCGTTCTATTTCACGTATAGACCTTACATAGGTCGTCAACTATAATACACCCTTCTTCACATACTTGCTCTTATTTCTTTTTAGTTATTAGCATTTAAGCTTCATAATTCTCATCTCATCAATACATGCTATTATACTACAATTCCATTTTATAACTTTTACATTATTGGACACTTAACGATTAATGTGTCAATTACTATCTTACCTTCACACGTGGTGCTATAACACGCACTCGCATCATACTATAACACATATATCATCATTACTCATTCATGCTTATACATCATATACTATAACTTACTATTATCACACCTCTAATACCACTTAACAACCAATCATCATTCATTAAATTCAACAAGACCATATGTTGGTCATCATTATCACACGGGTCATATATTGTTATATTTCTATCTATGACTTTCCATTATGACTATGTTCTAGTCACACTTTTCTATAAGCATCCATGTCGTATATCACTTCTATTCACATCTTGCTATTATTTCTATAACACACATTCACATAATCACATTACATCCACCGACACTATCCCAGGTGCTCGGTGTACCATCACTTAACGAAACTAGTCCGTCATGGACTTATATCACATATATATCACCCTTATAAAACATATTCAACACCATACATCATAAACATCATATAACATATAAATAATCCTTTCTAGAACATAACATATACATTTCCGCTTTCTTAACTTCATATCCAACGCATCTATGAGTGGTTTAAGTCTAGGCAACCTAAAGGGAAATCTAATTCACTTAAACCGAAGCTCTGATACCAATTTGTTACACCCCGTACCCGCTTTGACCAAAAATTAAAACTTTTTGCATGGAAACGCTTGACTTTTACGGATATTCTGTTACTCTCTTGACCATTTACAAAATTCTATAAACATTCAGACCTTGAGACTATTTTTATATGAAACTAGACTCAATTACCTTCGAAACGTCGGGTGGCGCGACTTGTGACGACTTACGGTTTAAAAGAAATGAAATTCTAAAAATTGACCAAATTTGAAAAACCGAGCATATGGCCATATGAAATATTTCATATGGCCGTATGGTCACCTCAGAACTTTTCAAACCACTGACTCAGGCATATGACCATATGAAATATCTCATATGGTCATATGGTACCTGCAGAAACTTTATATTTACAATACTTTACACATTTTTCGAAAACCATACTTCCGATACTCGACAATTAACGAAACCTTCCAGATTTGCTCATTTCATTCTTAAGCTCATTTCCATACAAAAACTTTTACCGTTTGACACTCGGAATAGTGCTTTACAACTTGACGGGTTTTGTAGCCAAAATCCGTTATGACCCATTTATACAACAAATCACTTTTACCACTTCCATTGTACACCAAACTTAACCAACATTGTTAATTTAACATAATAGATCATTTCCATAACCATTTGACCCGTTACAATCCAAAATGGGTATAAACACATGTTATGCCAAACACCCCTTTTAACTTAACCATAAACACATTAACCATTAAATGACTCACGGGGGGTATAACATTGCACGAGCTCGGTATCTACCTAAGCTCTACTTTTTTTTACCATTCCTCTAATCTTGCATTTATCCAAACCTTTTACCTTTATCCAAGCCATAGCATCACACATGACCTACAAAACATATTTAACTATAATGGTAAGCGATAACGCTTAGTAAGTAATTTGGCTATTACATGATCAATATTTCCATCATCACATATGCATCATGAATCCATCACTATAACACATATCTATAACACACATCTATAACACATATAATCACATAGAGCATCAAAACATACCTTAATCCTTTCATAATCCCAAGGCTCATTCCATTATTCTAATCTCTAGGTTAGTCTCACCATCTAATCAATTATAACCTTTCTTACACACACATTCATAAAACACATACTATAACAACTTCCATATTAAACATATTGTAACCAAGTTACTTACCTTAGCTTCCAAAGCTAAGTCTAACAAGAACATAAGCATCATCTTCATCATCACCACCATCTTCCATCATCATCATCCTTTACAATTATCAAGACCTAATGACATATAATCAATATCAGAAACACGGGTTTACATAACCCATTAAACATACTCATCTTGCTTACTAAATCATCATATGATCACACCTTGATCATATGATGACTTCCCACTTTTCTCATAATCCCTAGCCTTATTAATCATCAAGATATAAGCACTTACTTGTGATGGGTTGGTGCTAGAACTAACCCTTGGATTAGGGTATCCAAAACCATTCATGGATTCATCACCATCTAAGCTTTTCCCTCCCTTTTCTCCTCACCAAAATCGGACAACAAACACACTCCAGGAAGATATGGAGATCTCTAGATTTCTCCACACAAATGTATTTACTTATACATCTTTGTTCCCTTGGCACAATTAGTCCCTTAAGTTTCATTCATTCTACTTTGGCCACAACTAACTTATAACACATTTAATACTAGGCAACATTAGCCCTTAAAGTCTATTTCCATTCTAGTTGTACCACATAATACTTTCAATAACCATATAACACATTCTTTGACTACGGGTTTGACTATAACACAACATTCGTTGACTAGCCAATCACGTTAAGCCTTAGTCAATTTCATCTAGGGTGGGGCCTATTTGTATCCAGAAAACGGGTGTTACAGCTTGGTTCATTCCGTGGGAATGAACTTACTATTTATAGAGATGGTTCCGGGGTTTCATGCCTCCCTGGAAGGCCATTTATGGTTGAGGATGGTCCACGTGGTGTATATCTAATATAGGAGACAAGAATGACACGTGATGTGTCATCCTTGGCTTAGCCGGATGCATGGAATGATCCATGCACGATTGCATCACTACCTTTGAGGTAATGAGGTACTGACACGTATCTGCTTGTTGCAACGATCCTAGGCAAAGTACCAAGTCCTGCCGTTGCATGTTTGCGTTTGCAAGCCTTTGAGCCTGGCTTGTGAGTTTGCTTCCCAAGCATGTTATGACGAGTTACAGGCGTTATGGGCTTGTTTAGAGCGTACTGGCATTTAGGTAGTTTGGACTGAAGGTCCTATACGCTATCAATTATTTAATGGGTTTAGGTCAAAAAATAGCAACGATCTATTTTCAAAGTCTCGTTTTGATACGTTAACTATAAAATGTATCATTAAATGCAACAAACTTTTTTAAAGTGTTCTGATATGCACATTTTGATGTATTGTTATACAAAAAACTGACACGTGTCATTATTTTTAACGTGACAATACATCAAAATGTGTATATTGAAACACTTTATAAAATTTTATTACATTTAATCCGTCCCAAAATTATTGTCCAGTTTAAATTTTCAAAGTAAAACTGGTTCAACTTTGAACATAAATATATATTTTTTATTATATAATACTTGATGAAAAATTATACAATTGAAAAGTACACTTAAAACCCAATCCATTTATATATTTTGCATAAAGTATTATATAACACCCACAAAAATATTTAAGGTCAAAGTTGAAGAAAAAAGACTAAAAAAGTTAATAGTAGACAATAAATTTAAGACGGAGGGAGTAATATTTTTATATTTCAAATGTCAAGACACAACTTTGGAAAAAGCTTGTTTATGTTTTTTTTTTTTAACTAAACCCAAATTTAATTGCAATTCCAAACACTCCCTTAGAAAGCACTCAACACTTGATGACAGTGAAGCCCATCTTCCACACTCAACAGATCTCAATACTCCAAAATGAACAGCATCTGTGAGATACCAACAGATCTAATAACCAAATCCCAGATCAATTTCCGTCAACTCGCAGGCCTACAATCCTTCAACCCTATCGACACCCCTTCCTCAATCTCCACCCTTGATGATTCCTCATCATCATCATCTTCGCACGTGCGATGCACGTGTTGTGATGGGGAGCTTCTTAGAGGGTCAAGTTCACTTATTTGTATTTACTGCGGTGAATTAAATGATGATAATAATGTTGTTAGAGATGATTTATTGTTTAAGAATACTAGTGCTTATGGCTGGTTACTTCAGTCTTTGAATTTTAATGGATCGGTAACTTTTTTTTTTACCTTTTAAGTTTCCATTTTAGATGATATTTGAACTGTTTATGTGCCATTTACTGCTTTTTAGGGGGGTGTTTGCTTAAGCTTATATGTGGGCTTATGAGCTTATTTGATTTCGGCTTATGTTTCATAAGACTTAATTTTCCGGCTTATTATTATGAGACTTATGGGCTTAAGTAAAACAACCCTGAAGCGGCCACGCTAACCTTCTTAAAAGGAAGGGCTTTACTTGGTATGTCTCTATGGCTGTGGTTTCAAACTCCGTGGATTAGTCGGCGGAAAAAAAGAAGCTTTGCAAAACATTCCCTCATACAAGCCAGATCTAAGGGTATATAATATAAGTAAGCTTAATGAAAAAGTTTACGGTTAAAGGGCTTTAGCATTCCCTTTTTATTCTTTAATAAGAACTTCGGTGTATGCCGATAAGGCGATAATACAATAAGCTAATAAGGACCTCAAATAAGCGTAGCCAAACACACTTTAAAAGCTAAAATTCCCATATTTTCCGAAAACCATACTTCCGATACTCGACAATTAACGAAACCTTCCAGATTTGCTCATTTCATTCTTAAGCTCATTTCCATACAAAAACTTTTACTGTTTGACACTCGGAATAGTGCTTTACAACTTGACGGGTTTTGTACCCAAAACCCGTTATGACCCATTTACACAACAAATCACTTTTACCACTTCCATTGTACACCAAACTTAACCAACATTGTTAATATAACATAATAGATCATTTCCATAACCATTTGACCCGTTACAATCCAAAATGGGTATAAACACGTGTTATGCCAAACACCCCTTTTAACTTAACCATAAACACATTCACCATTAAATGAATCACGGGGGGTATAAAATTGCATGAGCTCGGTATCTACCTAAGCTCTACTTTTTTTTACCATTCCTCTAATCTTGCATTTATCCAAACCTTTTACCTTTATCCAAGTCATAGCATCACACATGACCTACGAAACATATTTAACTATAACGGTAAGCGATAACGCTTAGTAAGTAATTTGGCTATTACATGATCAATATTTCCATCATCACATATGCATCATGAATCCATCACTATAACACATATCTATAACACACAACTATAACACATATAATCACATAAGGCATCAAAACATACCTTAATCCTTTCATAATCCCAGGGCTCATTCCATTATTCTAATCTCTAGGTTAGTCTCACCTTCTAATCAATTATAACCTTTCTTAACACAAACATTCATAAACACATACTATAACAACTTCCATATTAAACATATAGTAACCAAGTTACTTACCTTAGCTTCCAAAGCTAAGTCTAACGAGAACATAAGCATCATCTTCATCATCACCACCATCTTCCATCATCATCATCCTTTACAATTATCAAGACCTAATGACATATAATCAATATCATAAACACGGGTTTACATAACCCATTAAACATACTCATCTTGCTTACTAAATCATCATATGATCACACCTTGATCATATGATGACTTCCTACTTTTCTCATAATCCCTAGCCTTATTAATCATCAAGATATAAGTACTTACTTGTGATGGGTTGGTGCTAGAACTAACCCTTGGATTAGGGTATCCAAAACCCTTAATGGATTCATCACCATCTAAGCTTTTCCCTCCATTTTCTCCTTACCAAAACCGGACAACAAACACACTCCAGAAAGATATGGAGATCTCTAGATTTCTCCACACAAATATATTTACTTATACATCTTTGTTCCCTTGGCACAATTAGTCCCTTAAGTTTTATTCATTTTACTTAAGACGATAGAACAAACAACCTCTTTGATTGCTAAAAATGATGAATTCAAAGCTCAAATTCTGGAAAAGGGTTTCACAATTACAACATTAAAATACAAGCTAAGAAAAGCAACAGGGTATAGTGTGAACACTAAGTTTGCAAAACCATCAATCTTGGGGAAACCAGTTTCTCAATCGAATAGAAACCAATCAGTTGTTAGACAACCGAATGCGTTTAGATCTGAACGAAAAAAACTTTCAAAAACATGGTTTGCCTCCCAAGTTGATGCGGAACAAGTTTTGACTAAACCAGTCACTCCACATTATTTACCCAAGATAACTGCTTCTAGGTCTATTAAACCTCAACAAGTAGCTACTCCAACTCCCAGTTCCTCTAGGATCAGTTTGAGAACAGAGTCGAAACCATGCATTAAGACTTAAAATTATTATGATATCAATGACTTGTACAAGAACTATGATCTAGAAAAGGCTAGGAAAAGAGCACTGCTTCATAAGGATGGAATCTTAGGTTCACAACCTAGTAAGACGCCTCCTAGTTTATTGAGGAACATAACTAAGGTTCAACCTGCTAAGTCTAGGATTTATAGTAAGTCATCCACAATGCATATGAAGCAATACAGACCTAAAACTTCTTCTAGGTGGAAACAAACTGGTAAATCTTCAGAAACTAGGAATATCGATAAGTCTTCCGAAATGCCCAAGAAGCTTAACAATCCTTGATCTTGCCATAAGTGGATACCGACTGGTAGAATTTTTAAGAATGTTAGACTTAAGTGGATACCTACCGGAAAGCTACTCACCGATGACAATATCATGGTTGAACGTGAAACCCCCAAGGGTTTGGATACTGTTGTTACTAACCCATTTATATGCAATCAAGTTTGTAATGTTAGTGCAGGTAGTCCTTACTCAGTTGCAGGTACATCAATCATTCACTACAAGAGAAGACTCAAAGTCTAGAAGCCTAAAGCAAGCATATCTCCTGCTTCAAGAGGTCTGGAAATTCGATGTTGATGTATGTCGGCTATGAAGTTTGATCACATCAGATCAAGCCTCGCTCTTCAACGACAATGACGTCTGTTCACATCAGTTCAGTCCTCAATCTTCAACGACTATGACGTTTGAACACTTCAGTTCAAGCCTCGGTCCTCAATGTCAACATTATAGTTTCTGCTGACAACACTTTAGGCCCCGTTCATCAAAGGAAAGAAAGGTGTAAGATTCAGTGCGCCTTATCTTCGGAAGAAGAGAAATCTTCTTGTTCTTGACCATTCTCAACAACATGCTTCATGCTTTCTCCATGTTCATTCAGCCTTCAAGTGGATCTACGTATCTTTGATCAAATTCCTATTCACTTGCTCATTCACAAATGGCAAACTTTGTATGCAATTTTTGAGGGGGATAAGGGTGAATATACTACATGATTGATTGTATTCTTATTCACATGCTCAATCAAAAATGGCAACCTCGTATGCAATTTTTGAGGGGGAGAAGTGTGAATAAACTACATGATTGATTGTATTCTTATT
>LBNU01031333.1:1683-12402 GCA_014162995.1 Artemisia annua | reverse complement strand
CTCCACGCCAGCCCGACCCCCACAAACCCTCCAATCAGTAATTACATGGTAACAGGATAGCTCGGCGCAGTATGAAGCTCAAGTAACGCACTCACTCCTCCCCACTGTATTTCCCCCTAAACAAACAGATAAAAATATAAGTAGCTAGAAGTAACCTTGGGTTAGTTGGCAAGCACTAGTATCTCCAAAACCTAGAATTTTACTAGCTTTCTAAAAATTAAAATACAAAAAAGAAATCTTCTCCACCTTTAGAACCCGATAGATTAGAGTCACATTTTAGCTAAGAAACTATTCCTGGTGTAGAACAATCATCCCCCGGTACTATGCCTACTTACTAAATGTCAGGTACACCTCGACTGTGGGGATTGGCAGCTTCTTCGAGTCCTCGAGAGGTAAGTATAGGTGTTGCAATCACGCGCATCAATAGATAAATCAGTCATGTAGTTTTTCACTTCTCCCCCCAAAATTGATACGAGGTTGCATTTTTGATATATATATAGACGTATACCTAGAAAGCAAGTAAGATATAATGCTTGTGGAATGATTTTTCTACAGATTCCCTGGAATTCATAAGAGAGATTTTGACAAACATACAAGTTCCGTTAGTAAACTTTAATCAACAAATAAATTCCAGATTTTTGCACCTGACGTCGTCAGGTATTAACTCCTGACGCCGTCAGAGTCTTCTGACAGAAAGTTTAAGTTGAGTTTCCGGAAAATTTCTTGGAAAACCTTTGGCTCAATTCCTGGGAATTCTGCAGAGAAAATCATTATGACTCAATACAAGCATTTGACTCTAACAAGTACGCATATGTAAATTAATTTCATTGTTATGATTCATGTTCATTCGTTCTATATTAACCGATTTGGATGTCTCTTACACATTAGCTTTTGCGAATTACCTTTATATGTGATTAAGACGAAGTTAAAAACAAAATAAAGCATTTTCACAATTTAGTTTGAAGCATGAATCAATAACAAGAAATATAATTTACATACGGAAACAAATAAACACAAAAACACACAAAACATGGGTTGCCTCCCAAGAAGCGCTTTTCTTTATTAATGAGTCTTGTAGCTAGACTCGAAGTCTTGCCTCGTTACGTGATCTCTTGTCCGGTTGTGTACTCCGGACCTAACTCTAGACACTCCTTGTAGAATCCCATTATTTTTCTCATGACGTAGTCTACTCCTCTATGCTTATCCTCTTCATTCCTATAGTAGACCGCTTGCTTATGTTCTTTCTCAAGGTCTGATAAAAGCCGGTATTGCTCTATCATTATCCATTACTTAAAAGTACAATGATTTATTCACTTTGTACAACCGATTAAAAAACATATCTATCAAATTAAATACAACCAATTAAAACACAAACCGGGCCGACCCGGGACGTTTCAAACCCGGCGGGTTGACCCAGTTTAATTTGACCCGTTTTTGACCCAACCTAGCAAGTTGACCCGGTTTAAATCGACCTATTTTTCGACCGGAACGGTTCAACCGGTTGAACCACCCGGGTCGAACCGGGTTTCAAAACATTATGTTTAATTCTCAAATCTAAAAAATTTTATTATTTTTTGTTTATAACCTATAAACTTCTTTTTATCAATAAACTATCTATCGCTATAAAATCCCGTTGCTATGCACGGGTACTCGTCTAGTTTAGTTACATATACAAGTGGCGTTGTCAAGCCAAGACTAGACTCAATCTTAAACTATCAAAATCAAAACAAAACAAAACTAAGAAATAAAAGATAGGTGTGGATGGTAGTCCGTATGTTTTTTCTTTTCTTTTCTTTTTCTAATTTTTTTTGTATTTTTCGATTTTTTTTTTCTTTTTTCTTTTTTTTTTTTTGAATACCTTTTTACCCTACCATCCAAAATAATACATCAATGGGGACTAAGCTTTCCCCCTTACACTTGAACTTTTACATACTTTACATTTACTATTCTACGACTCGAATTGAAATAATTAAAACACTTGGAATACTTTTGAAAACGTTTAGCACATATGGGGGTAATAAATGATGTTCTTCCCCATTACTCCATAACATTAGTACTTTACCCATGAGTCCCAATCATCCCAAAACAATATGTACAAGATATGACTCGACTTAGCAACAACGTAACTAATTAGATAATTGACAAGGGTTTAACAAATAACAATAATGCACTAAAGGTGAGTGCATACAAGGTAGGCTAAGGCGATTTGGTTGCACATTTGGGGTGGATTGTAAACAAATTCTTCCTTTAAGTATGATGCTTAAAGTTAGAAACGAAAGGGATAGGCTCTGAGGGGTGTACTAGGGGTATCGTGTACCAAAGATGGGTACATCGCAAAGGTGTGGGAGAATTACTTGACCAATGTAGCCAATGTAATTATAATACAGGTTTAAAACAAGGGTTATCCTAATGCCTCTTATCATGTAGTTAATCCTAATCTACACGAATGTAGTCTCACTTGTGGACTCGGAATGGTCACTAACGCAAGTTCTAGAATCTAAGTATTACCGGTACACACATGGGCACTAAAGTTGAGTGCTTCTCTTCCTACCAATTCTAGGGGTGAACCTCACATATTTGGGTGGAAAATTTTTGGTGGTACGGTTTTTTGTGCTAGTCATAAATTCTCCTATCCATGAGACGCTTATTAGGACTAAAGTTTCCCTCCTAATTAATGTAAAAAATTTTAAATTTGCTCTAAAATTACTCTAACAAGTGTTTCTTTTGGTTTTATTACACACTACTCTTAAACAAGCAAAAATCAAGCAATATTGATGAGGTTTCATTAATCTACCCTTATTTACCCCCCTTACACTTAAGTTGAACATTGTCCCCAATGTTCGAAAATAAGGAATGGAAAAGATAAAAGGTTAAAAGAATGAAATCGGATACTCCCCTGATTCGTTCTTTATGCAAGTGAAGTAACACGGTTAGATCCTCCTCCAAGAAGACGAACTATCAAAGCTTCCCTTCCAGTATATGCATCATCTTCTTGTCCTAAATAACCTGTTAGCATGGAAACACTACAAGAAACCTTGCGTAAAATCGGCGGCATTATTCATATATATATAGACGTATACCTAGAAAGCAAGTAAGATATAATGCTTGTGGAATGATTTTTCTACAGATTTCCTGGAATTCATAAGAGAGATTTTAACAAACATACAAGTTCCGTTAGTAAACTTTAATCAACAAATAAATTCCAGATTTTTGCACCTGACGTCGTCAGGTATTAACTCCTGACGCCGTCAGAGTGTTCTGACAGAAAGTTTAAGTTGAGTTTCCGGAAAATTTCTTGGAAAACCTTTGTCTCAATTCCTGGGAATTCTGCAGAAAAAATCATTATGACTCGATACAAGCATTTGACTCTAACAATTACGAATATGTAAACTAATTTCGTTGTTATGATTCATGTTCATTCGTTCTATATTAACCGATTTGGATGTCTCTTACACTTAGCTTTTGCAAATTACCTTTATATGTGATTAAGACGAAGTTAAAAACAAAATAAAGCATTTTCACAATTTAGTTTGAAGCATGAATCAATAACAAGAAATATAATTTACATACGGAAACAAATACACACAAAGACACACAAAACATGGGTTGCCTCCCAAGAAGCGCTTTTCTTTATTAATGAGTCTTGTAGCTAGACTCGAGGCCTTGCCTCGTTACGTGACTTCTTGTCCGGTTGTGTACTCCGGACCTAACTCTAGACACTCTTTATAGAATCCTATTATTTTTCTCATGACGTAGTCTACTCCTCTACGCTTATCCTCTTCATTCCTATAGTAGACCGCTTGCTTATGTTCTTTCTCAAGGTCCGATAAAAGCCGGTATTGCTCTATCTTATATGGCATTTGGTAAGCTATTTCCTCGGTCCCTTCCTTGAATTTAACTATCCCTAGGGATGGGTCATAACTCATCTTAGAGGCCTCAACAAATGGTCTCCCAAACACTACTTGAGTTAGGCAATCATCAATTACCGGTCGAATATCCTCAACTATCACAAAATCGGTGACATAGGTGAAGTTGCCTACGAATACATGAAGTCCCTTGACCCTACCCACAAAATTGCTTATATATCGGGTATTTGGCAACATCCTAAATCCTAGTGGGTCTCTTTTTATCAAGTTGTAGTAGGCTCTACTCATGATGTTGATGGGGGACTTAAGGTCTATGTAAGCTTTCCATGCATGAAGATGCCCTATGTTGCATGGTATGTTGAGGTTAGATGGGTCACCTGCTTTGATGATTGGATTACCTAGGAAGTGTGGTGTCTCGGGGCTATCAAACAAGTCCTTATGATATTCCTTTTCTTCATTGGTGGGCCACCTATTGAAGTATTCGACTTCACTCTCTACGTCATCTACCTCCTTATTCTCAATCACCTCGGATTCTACGGTCTCAACCTTAGGGTCACTATCGTCCTTATTTTCATCATCCTCTTCCCTAGTAATTGGCTTAATAGTGACAACGTTGACAAAGTGGACATTCTTGGATGATGATGGGTCCTTAGTGGGAGATCCGCTAGTTGTGCTCCTAGTGTCCTTATTCGAGGGTGTCAACACTTGGTTGGTGAAAGCTTTCAACAAGTTGTCGAGTTTATTGGTCATCTCGCTTTGTTGTTGTTTGAAATCGGCTTCAAACCTAGACAATCGAGCTTCTTGAGATGCCATAAAGCTAGACATTAATCCTTCGAAATCGTTGGAAGGATTGTTGTTGGAGTTGCGGTTTGAGGGTGCACCGCTTGGTTGGAAACGGTTAGGTGGGTTGGAAGGGTTGCCTTGAGGTTGTTTCCACCTAAAGTTCGGGTGATTCCTCCAAGAGGGGTTGTACGAATCACCGTATGTGTTTTGCTCGGGCTTGAAAGTGTACCACTTATCTCCCGCTCCGTCGGTACGCGAGGATGCGTAGTCCGCAAAAGCTTGTTCGGGGAGTTCCTTGCAATCGCGAGTGTCGTGGGGACCTCTACACAATTCACAAGAAGAAGTGATTTTGTTCACTTGGCTTGAAGGTTTAGGAGCTTCGTAGGATTTCATTAGATACTTGACTTGGTCTTCAAGTTCCATGATCCTACGGTCGGAAGTGCTTGAGTTATTCGAAGGCAAGGATATTGCCTTGACCGTTTTGTTCAAATCACGGGGATCGTTCCAACTTTCGTTGTCATAGAGAGCAAGCTCGTCTATGAGTTCCCATGATTCCTCCGCACTTTTATCACGTAGCTTACCACCGGCCGCTTGGTCAATGGTTCGCTTTGTGGAGGGGTTGACGTGGTCATAGAATATTTGGACTTGGAGCCAAAGTTCTATGCCATGATGAGGGACTTTGTGAAGTAGGTCTTTGAATCGGCTCCATGCCTCATAGAGAGTTTCGCCTTGATGTTGTTGGAACATCAAGATGTCGCTCCTAAGTTTGCTAGTTCTCCCCGGTGGGAAAAATTGGGCAAGGAAGAGAGTGGTTAGGTCGTCCCAAGTGGTGATGGATCCTGCGGGTAAGCGCTCAAGCCATTGACTAGCTTGGTCACGTAGAGAGAATTGGAATAGGCGTAGTCGGGTGGTCTCTCGGGTGTCAACACTAAGGTCTATGGAATCTACGATTTTGAGGAAATCCTTAAGGTGTTGATTTGGGTCTTCGGAACGAAGCCCATGGAATGCGCATCCGCTTTGCACCAACCGGATGGTGTCGGATCTCAAGGGTGTCACATTGGCTCCTTGGTTGAGCTCAATGGTGTTTCGATAGCCTTGGTGGCTAGGTCGGGAGTACTCTCCTAAGGTGCGGGCTCTAGGAGGTGGGTTTGGTTGAATTAGGTTGTTGGGATCAAGGATGTTACCACCTTCCATGATGTCGGATGGTAACGGTTACGAACAAAAACACGAAGAAAAAGATAGACTAAAGAGAATCCTAGAAAAATAAAACAAAATCTCACTAGAAAGGAGTCTAGTGAGTAGACCTAATTAAGAATAAAAATTAACCTAAACAATAACTATTCCCCGGCAGCGGCGCCAAAAACTTGATGCGCGTGGATTGCAACACGCACTACGTTTTACCTCTCGAGGGATCTCGAGAAGCTTGCAATCCCCACCAGGCAGTGTACCTGACCGATGTAGTATAGTGTAGTGGCAAGTACCGGGGGATTGATCGTTCTCTCGCAGGGAATAGTGTTCGTTAGGCTAAAGGCTACTCTAATCTAGGTCTAAGGGTGGAGGAAGATTCTTTTTGTATTTTTATATTTTATGAAAGCAGTAAAATCTCTGGTTTTGGAGGATAGGGCGGAATTAGTTGCTAGTCAACTAACCCAAGTTATCTACTTCTAAGCTACTTATATTTTTGTATTTTTTTGGTTTTGAGAAAATCAGTGGTGGAGAATAGTGTTTACTTAGATTTCATTACTCCCTAACTATCTTTTACCATGTAATTAGTATGTTGAGTTTGCGTGGATGACGGGTGTATTCCTAACAAGTCGTAGGGAGTGCGTTCAATTCCCTAACTCTATAAGTTCCTACCTCACTCTATGACGATACGTCAAGCATCCTATCATGAGCTCACCGATAGCAACCTATGCATGAAATACTACCTTAAAATCGATAACGCACATACGATTCACGTTTCTAAAGACGTTCAAGCTTGTTACCGTATAGGAGATTAGCCAGTTTTCTCTAGTCTAACGTAGATGAAACATTCACCCAAATACAATCACAACATACACATCACATGATAATCAATAGTTAGGTTTCATTAGATCTAAGCAAACACAAAGTAAATTAGCCTAGCATGTTGAAAGAAAGACAAGCACAAGCATAAATCACACAACACATAGACATATTGTATGAATAAAGACTTATCTTGGATTAAACATGCAAGTTAGAGGGGTTAGGATACCCTCTAAGGTCTGTAATACACGTACTAGGGTTTAACCCTAAAGTTCTCCACTCCAAAATTCGTCTAAAGTTCCACTAGGTTCTATAAAATAAAGAAAAATCGTTCTATATATATATAGAAAACGCGGGCTGACGGCGTCAGCCCAATAGGTGACGTCGTCAGCTCGGCGATTAGGGTTTCCAGACGGCCTTCCTTGACGTGGTCATAATTGCTGGTTCCAGATCTGACGGCCTTGGTTGACAGCGTCACAAATTTGCACTACGAACTCTCTGGCCCGTCACGAGTATTTTTCTAATTCTGGACTTCACTTGTTCTTGACGGCGTCACCTTGTAGAGAGTGACGGCGTCACCTTCTGTAATCTTTAAGGTCTTTTGAGTTTTTGTTGTTTTCCGCACTTTTTCACTCCGAAAACGCCCGAAAATGCTTCTTTTGAGATTTTCCCTTCAAAAGTACCTAAAATGAGAAAAGAAACGACTTTGGGTGAAATCCAAACCAAAAACATACGAATTAGGACTCAAACCGACCCCAAAAACGTAACATTTTTCGTCTCATCATTTATTCACTTGCTCAATCAAAAATGGCAAACCTCGTATGCAATTTTTGAGGGGAGAAAGGTGAATATACCACATGGTGATTGATGTTTGAAGAATGATCATTCGACTCTCTTTCAACACCTAATGTTCTACTTACTAAGGATGACTGGGATTTATGTTTGATGAATACTTCCAAGCTTCAACGAATGTTGATCATCTAGTTTCTGAAGCTCTTGCTTCGGTTTCTACTGACTCAACTGGTTCATCTTCTTCCATCTCCATTGATCAAGATGCACCGTCTAGAAGTATTACTCAGACTACTCTTGAAACTCAATCTACAGTTATTCCTCAAGGTGTTGATGACAACTCTCATGATATTGAAGTTGCACACATGAATAATGATCCGTTCTGTGGTTCTGCAATCACGGGTTGTTGTTCCTTCCAATGTGCACTCTATAAATCAACCACAAGAACATACAAGTAAATGTTGGTTAAAACGTCAAAACGGCTAAGAATTTGGACATGGAATGTCAAGTGATCACGGAGTGTATTTGGCATCCCTTAAATGAGATTGAAGTGTGTTTTATGAAGGTGTCTACTTATTTCATCATCGAAACTTCATGTATCGTTTGATGACTTGCTTGAACTCTTAAATTTTATGATTGGGACTTGGATTATCTAGTTATTCCCGATGGAAGGAGTTACATTGTAGTACTCACGGGTTATAGCTATCACTTCAAGGAGTTACATCGTAGTGCTCAGTGTCACCCGCAGATGCGGATGTGGATAGTCTCAAGAGGTGTTGTACTTATTTTGGCTCTTTGGTGAGTGTATAGGGTACTTAGAGGGTTTCTTCTACATCGTTCTTTAATCAACAACAGTGCAAGCTTAAGTAACGGATTTGGGGAATTCTACTTCAGTTTCAAGTTTGGTATATCGGGTTTGCTCCATCAGTGGTTACTTCACGTAGTCTACATAAGGGTTGGTCATGATAGTCATTAGAGAGTTTTTGAAGCAATTGATTCTCACATAATATATCTGTGCCAATATTGTTCGTCTCACATGATTTCAAGTGTAATGTGTCGCTGATTCTGAGGTATCAAAACCAGCAAGGAGGAAGGAGACATACATCTGAACGCTCAACGAGTACACATGATGAGCTTTATACTTCTTAACTGAAGATATTCTGGGAAGACAAATGTCACAACCGCAGAGACAATCAGTGTCTTAACTCGTTTTCTGGTGTATTATTCCATCTTTTTGGGGGAAGCGGTCTCTTGATAACTTGTGGTACGTATTACTTCAGCTTTCAGTGGGAAGAAATGTGAGAAGAATATTTGGAGTATGAGATGATATTGCTTATTGATATCTTCATCTTCATGCGAGCCGATATGATTTATGTTAAAGTGCTTCTGGTTAATGCTTCATGTACATATTGTTATGCTGATTCCGATGAGATCGCAACCATCATGGGGAGAGATATGTGTATATCAAGGATGCACAACAGGTTCACGTGATCGGTCTTGAACACTTATTCTGGAGTTGATATCAGCAAAGATGATCAGTGCTTCAACCTGTTACTTTGGTGTCATCATTTCTTCTTGTGTTGGGTACATGTGTACAATATGGATTGAGTTGTAAGATAACTGGAAAGCGGTTGGTGGAATGAAGATGTTGATATCTTGGTTCCCTGAATAGACGACTGCTCAATACCGCAGAGTAATGTGTACATTGGGACGCACAACAGGGTCATGAGATCAGACTTAATCATATATTCTGGGATTGATAACCGCAGAGATGATCCGTGTTTCACCATGTTACTTTGGTGTTATCGTTTTCTTCGGGTTTTCGAGCTTCATACAATGAGATTTTTTGCATCACTTCAACTACCTGGGGGAAGTGGTCTCATGAAGATGATTGTCGGTTTGGGGGGAAGCAACCAAAGGTTCGCATTGAAGAGGCTAATATTCAGATGATCATTCAAGAGCCTCGTAAACTTTGGTGGTGAAAGTCTAAGAGATGTTGACTACAGATTTCTACTACGAGCTGAACGAAATCTTCATTTCGGTATTCATGTCAACATCTTCTTAAATTGAAAAGTATCCTTTGTACATATATTATACCATACTGTAAATAGAAATATATAAACCAACAAAAACCCTAAAAATCAGAAAATTAGAAAATACCAAAAATAGTTGTTTGTAACACCCCCAAAATCTGGTTTAGCGGAAGCATACATGTTTGGGTGCTACTAAACTGGTATCACAACACGAAGTACAAAGAACGGTTTTACCTCAACCGTTTAAAAGGAGTTTCCATATTCAAAAGTATGTTGTTTACAACGTTCCAAAAACAGTGTGGAAATATAAGCCCATAAAAGAAATAAACCAGTCCCAAATATATCAGAGTCATCTATGACCATGCCATGCCCTGCCAAAAGCCTCCACAAGTAGGTTATCACCTTAAACCTGAAAATACATGCTAAAAGTGTCAACACGAGGTTGGTGAGTTCATAGGTTCATATAAATAGCAATTCAGTATAATAGAAATGTGAGTTCGATAAAAGTTTGGTGACCATTGTGTCGCGTACAATGTCATAAAGTGGGTTTCACTTTCAAGTAAATGCAGTAATGTGGACCACAAGGTTAAACGTTTGCTTGACCATTACATTCGGTCATGATCACCTATAAGCTGACCGGTACATTCGGTCATGTATGTACATAGCAAGTTGGCCAGTTCATTTGCCAGGTTGGCCAGTTCATTTGCCAGGTATAATCGTTTAAAGTACTTGTGTCCGTATGTAAAGTAGTCACGTGTGTAACAGATAAACACATAATGCATTCAAATAACCAAATCAAGTATTCAGTCAAACAACAAAGTTTGCGTAAACAATTAGCGTATCCAAGTAAACAAGCATTGAGTTTAGTTAAAAACGAGCATGTATTCTCCCCCAAAACAGTTATAAAACGAGTAAAAATAGGGGGTCATGAACTCACCTCAACAATAGAAATCTGCTAGTCAATAAACAACAAGATGCAACCGCTCCGACACGCGACCTAGGTAAGTATGGTAAGTCTTAGTACAACGTTCGTGTTTTAAGTGTTTGACTCTTTTGAAAAGGTTTTTACGTTATGTGTTACCATGTGCTCGTGTATTTCTTGCTTGTTGTGTGGTGCGTCCGTTTCAAAAGTAGTTTATTAGAAAGGCTCTTAGTGATGGCTCGTGGTGATAGTGAATGGTGTGAGTGTACATAACGGAACATCCGTGTATTATATTCTTCGTTATAATACGTAAGTAATATAT
>LBNU01031332.1:81636-118599 GCA_014162995.1 Artemisia annua | reverse complement strand
AAAAAAAAAAAAAAAAACTGCATTTTTACCCGATTCACCACTGCATCAGTATAGGACTACCTTAACTTGTGCTAATTTGCATTTTGGTGTTCTTGTTGATCTTTGCCTAATCTCAGTGTTCAATAAGTCTTAAAAGTTGTTAAGTAAGTTAGTTAGAACATTAGGTTGGTTAATTTAGGCTTAGAACAATAAAACTTGGTGAAGTAGCTTATTTAAGTAGTGTTTGGATCTGCCATGGTTAGTAGTGTTCTGGTTGTTTAATCAAGGTTCTTTCTGCATTTACAGTTTACATTAGGCTACTTTAGGTTTTTCATAGCATAAAACTAGTGTCACTTTACAAAAAGTCAATAATCACTTTATAGTTCAATTCTGTGCTTAATAGTAACTATAATAGTAGCTGCAATCTTAGAAGTAGATTAAAAGTAGTTGCATTTAGCTTAAGTAGGTTTTAAACAAGTTTAATATTACAGTTAGAATAGTATTGATCAATAAGATTTAGATTTAGTCAAAGTAGGACTGCATTTAAAAGTCAAACTGCATGCATACTTGTTCTTAAACAGATTTTCACTTGCTGTTCTAGCGGTAAATTAGGGGTCAATTAGGTCTTTAAAATTAGGCTTTTATGTTTTTTGAGTATATCCTAGGTGTTCTTCCTTTTGCCCCTTAAACTTCCCCTAATTAGCTTATTAAGTGCTTATAATTAAGCTCCAAAGTAGGGTATTTAGGCTATTTTTTCGGTCCAAAGAGTGAATTGAATTTGGCTTACGGCCTTGGCTTATTTGAGTTTTCTTAGCTGAATTGAGTTTTTCCTAGTATATTACACCTACCCTAAGAGTTTTGTGCTTATTTGGTTAGAAGTGCTTATTAATAAGGCACTTTTTCAACTGCCTTATTAAGCCCAAAATGCTTTTAAGGGTTTAAAATTTAGTAATTTTATTTTCTAGGTCTTAATAATATTTTGGGATTCTCTGAAATTATCATAATTTCCTAAGTTCATTTAGTATTTATAATAATTAAAAATAGTGTTTAAAGTACTTTTAATCCTTTTTAATTCAATATAAAATAATAACGAATCCAAAAAAATATTTTTCTGTTAAAATTTAAGTTTTATAATATTTTAGATTTTCAAAAGTTAATTTTTCATTTTTTTTAGTTATTTGTATTTTTAATATATTTTAATATTTAAAAATAGTTTTTAATTAATAATAATTAAATAAAAATCAAAATAATATTTTCTTTCCCTAAATTTTCTTTTGTCTTTGTAGAACGAGTAGGAAAATCATTTTCACACCCGTAGGAGTAGTAGATACTTAAATTCACTTTCTATTTTGCCGTGTTGACGTTTATTTTTACGTTTTAATTACGGTTAGGCTTATGTGCTTTCTTATTTTGTGCATTTTTATTTCTCGTAGTGTAATTGTAGCTTAGATTCCCCATAACCTACTTCCACATTCACTTCACGAACTCACGGATTCACGAAGCTCACGAACTCCATTCAGCTCGTTGGGGGGAAAACGACCCGGGGATACATTATCTTTACCCGTGCTATCCTTGGAGATATACTACCATGTATATATACTTTTTTTTTTTGACTTACAACCTTAGATACTAGATGTTGACTCCTAACTAATATTAATGTTGAACCTATTTTAGCTAAAGTCTAGCACTAAAATTACCTATTCTAGAAATCTACTACTAAACTGATTAACAACTACTACTAAAATTACCTATTTTAGTAAAATGATTAACAACTACTGATAACTACTGAAATGAGCTTCTAAATTACTTATAAGATCAAGTTAAAGCTAAATGAAATTCAAATTCAGGACTTAAGCAAGTTTGACCTCAAAAGTCAATATGTTCCAAACACCCCTTTAACTGATCAGTTACATTAAGATTTTGATTTCTAAGCTTAAAATTAACCAACTAATGATCAAAAAACATTACTAAACTATATTTAAAGCTAATTGAACCATAAGAACAGGCAAAGACCAATAAGAACCACAAAATGCATATTTCACTATTTAAGGCAGTAGGAATTTGAAACTCAACTAGATTATGTAAAAACACGAAACAAGCATAGATTAAGCTGTAAACAACTAAATTAATCAATAATAAGCAGGTTTAAACTAATGAACAGTAACTATGATGAAAGTGCCGAAATCTAAAAAGGGAGACTTACTTGATGCTTGCTGAATGGAACCTGGACTTATGGAAACTGACATAAGCTCACAGTAAGCATTAGAAAGCTTATATGAGCTTATGGAAAGGGGTATGTTAGCTTATTGAAGCTTATGTACCCAGTACCCTTTATTCATAAGGTTTTTTTTTTATTATTATTATTATTTTTTTTTGTGGTATAAAAACTATACAGAGGTTTAGTAGAAATTAAATTGCAAAGCTTAAAGTAAACTTAAATGAGCTTAAATGAGACAGGAAATAAGAGCTTTATAAATTAAAGTGAACTTAAAGAGAAACTGCTTGAAAAGGATTTAAGGACAATAACAGTTTTATTAAACTTCAAAAAGCATTACATTAAACTCAAAGCATGATTACATGAAAATATAAGTAGGAAACATTGCTCTAAATTACCCTTTAATCTTTAACCTAGAAACTACACTACTCCTACACTACCCTAAAAACTACACACTTGAACCATGGCCGAGGGTCCCTTTTATAGCCTGTGAATGGCGGTGGGATTGATGCTAGAAGCTTCAGGTAGCATTATCTCGTCCTTAGGATCAAATCCCACCTAGAACTTTCTTGAATCCTTCATCTTTATCCAATTGCTCCTTTCCATGCTCTTCTGTCCAATAAAATTGCTTCAAGTTGCCCTTATCATTGCCTTGTCAGACCATCTAGAAGGTACGAGGTTATTCCATGGGGTGCGAGGTAAAAATGGGGTGAATTTGGGGAAGATGGGTGTACAGTGGTAAAAGGGTTGTTTGGCGGGTAGACTGGTTTAGGGGTTTTCTTATTATTATTTGACCGTGGGTAAATATAAAAGGGAATGGGTCAAGGGTTAGAGTAAAGGGCCGGGTTGGTTATATTAGGGGTGTGGGCTTGTGTTTATTTAAAAGGGAAATGGGCCTGGTGGGTGTAAATAAGGTTTTGGGTTGGATTTGGGTTTATTTATTAAAAGGCTAGGTAGATTTTTAGTGTAGTTGTAAGGTTTATTTAGGCTAAAAATGACAAGGACCAATTGTGTAAGTTCTGAATTTCTGAGGACCAATTCTGCCATTCTCCATAATTATCTTCCAAGGGCCATTGTTGCACATTCTTCAATACTTGGAGGTCTTGACTTGTAATTTCTTCAAAAATATACTTCTAGGACCAATTTTGACAAGTCATGAAAGTTCAGGGACCCTTCTTGTAAATTTGATCAAACTTATTCCAAGGGTCTTTTATGCTATTTCTTAAACTTTAGGGATTCGATTTGACCATTTAAGCATATTTTCCTTGGCTCCGCCTTTTGACTATTTCCATCTCCCGTGCTCGTTTTTAATGATTTTGGCTCGGTTTTCGTCGTTTTCTCATATTTTGTTACCTGCATGTACAAAAAACACAAAAACGCATATATTTGGCAATTATGGTCGGGTTTTTGGTCTTTTTGGTCGGGTTTTGGTAAATAAAAGGTATGTGTTTAAGCACATACCAAAATCCCCCAGACTAAGATATTGTCGTGTCCTCACGCAATGTTATGAACTCACATCTTTTAAAACCTAAAATTCCTCATCTCTTTTTACTAACTTTGAAAGTAGCAAAATATTCGAAAGAGACTACTAAATTTTAAATCCCAAAAATGCCCCGATTATCCTACTTAATTTTTTTTTATTCATTATCTATATATTTACAACCTAACTTTATTCGGGTGACGGTATGTTAACTTTTCATTATCCTAGGGATAACTTTTAGGATCATAGAGTAGAAACACGACTCAGAGAGAAGTGACCGTACGGATAAAATTCGTCGTCCCTGATTTTTCACAAGTTCCCAAGCCAAGCGTAAAAACGAAATCATTGTTTATTTACAAGTTAGATGCTAACACTACCCATGGAAGTTACTTGTGATTATATTTACCTCTTACTCCCATATTCCTATTTTCCTCTAATTATTTTATTTTTGGTGGGATAATGAATTTCTTCATTTCCTCGTTTTTATAGTTATTAGTCCGATAAAGGCTTAGGATTTAGACGCTAAGTAGTTTCTAATTCTTCCCTCGAGAACCGTTGCCCATAAAAATGAGGTCCACATCAAGGTCTCTGATTTAACACGATTTTGGGGAGTGTCCCTTTTATTGGCGACCGAAACAACTCAACTACGAGTCCAGAGACAGAAGCTTTTATTAGGACCCCCCCGGAGTCAAGATTTGGCATTTTTATTTATTATTATGCACATTAACGTATTTTGCCCTTGGTCTTTTACAACAATCACAATATCGGCTGCGAACCGGCAAGATGTAATAGTCTTATTATGACCTTGGTTATTTCCTCCGCCTTTTTAGAAGTCTACAACATCGGCTGCGAACCGGCAAGATGTAGAAAACTTTTGGCTTTGGATTATTATTATTATACATTATTCATCATTTTCATTTTTTTTTATTATGCCAAACCCCAAGTCCTACGGCTTTTATAACAATCCCAACATCGGTTGCGAGCCGGCAAGATGGAATAGTCTATTACACCGTAACGCTGGCAGTACCTTGATGTGTACCCAACTTCCATAAGCAAGGATTCTTTTGGCAAGGACTACAAACTAAGTTTCGCCAAAATCGTGCACCTTTAATTAAACCTAGATTTCTATTATAAGGGTGAAACAAGCTTAGGGGAGTAAAAGGCCACAAGTAGTTTCGATAAGCTCTAAAGAGAACCAACTACTCCACGTTTAGCATCTAACTTCTAAGTAAACTCTATCATTTCTCGTTCTCCGCAAATTTAAAATCTCAAATAATGAGATCTGCGGATGCTTAGCCGATAATCAAGCCGCGCGTATATAAAGTCAATTACGGGAACTTGGAAACTCTTGGATAAGAATTAGCGTTTTCTAGCTCCTTGTGTAAGAGACTAGCACGAGCTTATGGATTATAATTGGTTAAGGGGACAAGCTAGGGCTCAACACGCCCGATCAAGTCAAAATTTTATTCCTACTCTCACCAGCGGAAAAGTCAACATTGTGTCAAAACTTATTATATTTTTGTGATTTTTTACAGTTTTTCTCATTTTTTTTGTATTTTTTCTTCTTAGATTTTTTTCAAATTTTTCGGAAAAACGGGGTTGCGTGAGTACTCGGAAAAATGCAAGGTAAAAATCGAATCGAAAGAAGTTATCTTTTTAAGAATGATTCTAATAAGGTCTACTTGAGGGCAAGTAGAGTTCAAGTGGGGGATATTTGATAACATCAAATAGTCTCATATTTTAGGGTCAATTCCCCCTAATATGCTCATTATTGGTATAGTTTTGCATGAATATATACTCTTATCACTTATTATTTCATTTCAGGGTATAAATGAGCATTCGAACAAAGGAACACGGATTTGGAAAGAGTACTAACAAAGTTACGCATAGACTTGCTGACCAGAGGAAACTTACGGCGTAAGTACCATATTCAAGTTACGCCATAACTAAAGATATCACTAGAAGACTAAATTCAACGCAACTCAAGGTTACGGCGTAACTCTATCGACTAGGTTACTGATAACGTCAAATTTACCCATGATTCTTAGTGTTAATTTCCCCCATTATTGCATCATTATACGATTAAGTACCTTCATTTATGATTTTATGCTCTTATTCGTTCATATTTCATTTCAGGGCTAAAGAAGAGCTAATGTATGTTTATGATGATTTATTAGCTTAAGAATGGGAATTATGCTTGAAGTTATTATGAAGACACTAATACTGCGGTTTAGTTATGTGATGAGACTACACCGTTAGATGATTTATACCTCAAGTAATGAAGACTACGCCGTAGCACGCAACCCAGCTACGGCGTAATTAAGAAAACTACCAAGCTACGCCGTAGTTAGTAATTGGACTACGGTGTAATGATGAAGATAAGAGCTCTACGCCCGTAACAAGTCATTGAGTTACGGCGTAGGAGATATTTTATGAAGACTATGACGTGCAATCCAAAAAGCTACGCCGTAGAGGTTATGAACAAAGACTACGGCGTAGTCCTACCATACAACTACGCCGTAGCATTGACGAGCATTATAAATACCAGAGGAAATTCGTCTATTCGATGTCAAGTTCCTCTCCCCCAAACCTTCACTAGGGTTTGGGGAGAACGACCCAGAAGAAGAATGAAGAGCAAGAAGACTAGAGAGATGGTGTCTAATTAGACTAGGAGCTTCCTAGTCTAATATTCGAATTCTATTATGTTTACATTCCATGAATTCTCTCTATTAAGATTTGGTTTTGTTTATTATTCATATTTATCTATGTAGAAGTTTTCTTTGCTTGTTTGCGGTCCTTTCGTTTCGGTAGTGTTAAAGCTTGGTAGTATCTACGAGTCTAGGTGAATTAACCCTAGGACCCTATATGAGTAGGTTATGGGGATTGGTAAGAATTGGCCATAGTACTACCTTTCCTTATGTGCGAATTAACCCTAGGACCACCTACCAATTGGATGCACTTAAGAAGCTAGAGGGAATCTAAAATCTGACCATGCCGGGTTCCGCTAGAACAAGTCTATTAAACATGGCACTTAATGACTCTTGCATCTTCATAGGTTCACGCCGCCCGATGAACTCTCGGCTTTACAATAGTTGGGAATAGGACAAGATGCAAGATAGGGCTGATGATTTGACCATTTGACTCTTGTCGACTTTTACCCACTACGTAGAATGTTAGAATATGAATGTTGCTTAACCTAAATATCTTAATGACCTATCCCTAGCTTTCTTACCTTTATTTCCTCTTTTGTTTGTTTATGTTTTTGTTACTATTTACACTATTCAACTAATACCCCTTTTTAGTACTTACCTTAGTTTGCCAGAACAACAGCTCTTGGGACGACACTCGGATTTATCTTAAGGCATGATACACACGATCGGGTACACTGCCCGTTAGTATGTGTTAATCCTTGTAACACCAAGTTTATAAATGTAAAACAGGATGAATAAAACGCATCAGTTACGCTATCGATATCCAAAGACTAAGCCAAAATCAGTGATCAAGAAGGTTGCGGCGTAACCTTTGCAAATGGTTACGTTGTAGGAATTGAAGAAATGTTAACGAGATTTTTGCGGCTTAACTCTACCAAATAGGTTAGGCTGCAACTATTATCAAGTCTTGAGATCGTCCAGTTATAAGGGGGTTACGGCGTAACCCTTTGCTCAAGGTTACGCCGTAACTTAGTCGAGGCTATAAACACAAGTCCTAATTCTGCATTTTAGTCATCATCCACTCAACATATCAGCAAGGGGTCGGATTGGGGCTTATTGAAGGACGAAATTCAGCAGTTCTACACCACTTTTCAAGGGAATAGTTTTAGCATCACATCAAGTATTTTTATCGAATCCAATGTTTACTTCTTATTTGATTATGAACATTGTATTTTCTGCATTATTTAGTATGAGAGGCTAAGCACTTTATATGTTAGCCTAGTTATGAATTTATCATTTCCTTGATTTATGTTCTTCGTTTATTTATCGCTTTATGTGGATATCTTTCTAGCTTATCATTCCCCGTGTTTTGGTAGCATTGAAGCTAGGGTAGTACCTCATATAATAGTTAGTAGATGACCATTTGAAAGCTTGATTATGGGATTGCTTGAAGTGTGACCATCATCCTTGTGTAGGACTTGACCATAGAACTACCTGCACTAGTAGAAATGCTTAAGAAGTGCGGGAACCCTACCTGACCAAGCTAGGGTTTAGTGTTAAAATCACTAAGATAGGTCTAGAAGATAGTTGGTACGTAATGACTACGACTAGACTCTCGACCACTGTGACCATCAGGGTTAGGGTCTACGGATTATAGGTTAGGTTGTGATGACCATTCGTGCCTAATGAATTAGAACCACTACAGAAGGCGAGAGTAGACATTTTCTATAAGAACTAGGTCATTGCATGATAATAGTAGTAACTAGGCTAGCACATTCTTCTCCTACTGATTAATTCCATTTCATTTTCGTTAATTATAATTCAACTGACAAACCATTTTAGTGATATTAAAGACTTAAATTAGACTCCGCTCATAGCTTTTGGGAAGACCTCGGTTTTACCGATTTCTAGACTACTCACGACCGGGTACACTACCCGTTAGTGCTCACGTAGATCATAGGTAAACAAGACTTAATAAATTTAAAACGTGATCTAGGAAACAAGCATCACTCGTCAAGCTATCAAGCCAAGCTCAGGCCTACCTTATAAATTTCAAGTCAAGCTCAAGCCCAGTCAAGCTCGAGCTTGGCTTAACTCAGTTACACCCCTATTTCAAAGTGTAAATGTGAGACATAAAAAACCTTAGTTACAAAAGAACGTAACTACTGATATAAAGCACTTTAAGCCCAATACCCACTTAATTCAGGCTGCGTTTTGTTTTCTGGGTGTAGATATAAGGGAATACATTCATTACTAAATAATAATGTTTGGTATAGGGGCATAGACTTAAAGAATGAAATTATTACAAAAAAGTGATTCTTTATCAAATGGGTAGGTTTCTGGTGAATCCATCTGACATTTTATATTTCCCATAAAACTTGTCACACTTTTATATTTTTTTAATCTTATGTTTGATTTTCATTCATCAATCGAATGACTATCAGTTTTTTAATCCAATATAATAAAAGTATTCATAACTCTTTTTTTGTAACAAACATTTTTTTAATCAGTCTTATCTTTTTCTTTCCCCCCTTTTCTTTCAAACCAATCCAAATCCAATTTCGATTCTAAAACCACTTACAAACCAAACGCACCCTCACTTGTTGCGTTGTAAGGCCCAAAATAATTTTTATGGAAACTTAAAAATAGTTGGTTTATAATCATTGGCATTTCTTTTATATTATATATATATATATATATATATATATATATATATATATATATATATATATATATATATATATATATATATATATATATATATATATATATATATTAATGATAGAGGATAAACCTTAAAAGCTATTTACTTTTGAAACTTAAATAAATTAATGATAGAGAATAATGTCCTTTATGGTAATTTCACCTATTACCTCAATGAATTATTTGATTTGCCAAACACTAAAAAAATGATTATCTAATTATTGCGATATCAAACAACATAATCAAACCCAAAGGCTAAGTTTCAAAATCACGTTTTGAAACAACTAATTATCTGATATCTGTTTTCAAAACGCCTAATCTATTTTCAATAAGCAACCCCAAACACCCCTAACTCGATCTATCTTCGATGGTGATTTTTCCCTTGAAAAGCAGCTTGAATGAGGTGGAAAATGACCTTGATATAAACCCTAATTGTCCTTGGAGTTGTGTGAAGAATTGTATCTTTTTTAGCTGAATTAGGGCTTGTATTTATAGTATTCGTTGTGCTCGTGCTTGTTGCAGCGTAGTTATAAGTGATGAACTACGTAGTAAACATTGTTATTATTTCAAAAAACTTCTATCATAACCCGTGCATCCACGGGTTTAAAATATGATAGTTTAAATTCATGTTACAACATCTTTTTGTCTTGAAAGAATCCGTAACAGCGTACGAAAAAATATACAATCTCACTAAAACATAATTAATACTCCGTACATATTTTGCTTTAGAACAAGTTTCTATAACTTAAAAGTGCAGAACTTGTGTTTTCAAAATATGCAATCCCAAACACCAGCCAAAATAAAAGAGTTTATCCACTGTTGTATTTGAACACATTAAAGTAAGGCTTTGTTTCCATTATAGACAATCATCAGTAGCAACATAGGTCTTAGTTTGGGCGAATTAGAGTATGACTCAAAACAAGTTTGGTTGACCCACAAACAACGTCATGCCCACCCTTCTAATTTCTATGGTAATTTGTTATAAACAATATACGTATCAAACATATAAATATTAGAGGTGCTTTAAAAAAAATACATAATTTACTTCAAAATCACAATAATAAATTAATAATTCATCATAAATTTATGTCAAAGTTCCGTATATGCAGAGACATTAAAACTCGTATATCTAAATAAACTTTAATATTTTGGCTATACCAGCATGTAAGCACGCATCGTTTCATACTACATTAAATGATGATGTAACATATATAAGTAGAGTTGTGATCATTATATATCTCATATTATTTATAGGCCTAATGAAACAATCCAGACCTCTAGTTTCAAAAAAAAAAAAAAAAANAAAAAAAAAAAAAAAAGCTTTCACATTTATAAAATAAAATAAAATATCTTGCAAACTAAATCGTTAAGCGTTAAAAAATACACAATCGCGACGAGAATTTTTTTTATCTTTCAGTAGACGGGTACTTCGATATATTTCCGATGAACTTTTTTTTTCGAGTTTTGTTTTAGTGTTAAAATTTGCATCTGAAAAAATCACATGTGATTTGTATGTTAGGAATCACGTGTGATTTGACAAATCACATGTGATTTGAAAATACATGTGATTATTCTAAACGTAAATTTCAACACTCATAAAAAAGTTGAAAAAAGAGTTCGTCAAAAGCATATATAAAAGTGTCCTTCTATAAATTCTTTTCGCGTAACAATTAACGGTTTGTAAGATATTTATATTTAAAAATACGAAAAAATGAAAGTGGGTTTTTTGTTTTGATAAAATAAATGAAAAGCTGTGATTGGTTAATCGGTTCTAAAAATGGTTTATGATTTATAAAGAAATATAAAAATCCTTTTTATATTTACTCGAACATATTTTACATTTTACATGAAATAAGTGTGCTTCCTCCTTATCATATCACATCATATATACATAATAATAATGCAAAAATATCTATCGCATCTATCTTCTATAATAAAATTGGACCACTCATTTTTTTCATAGCTTGTTAATGTCACTTTCCTTGACAAAGAGGCCATGAAAGCCATACGGCACCCGACGGGGCAGCTTTACAGCAGCAACAATCTCGAGTGTCGGTGACTTGGCATCCATGACCACGAACCTCGACTCACCTGTGTTCTCATTATGCACATAAGAAATTACGTACCCATCATCCTCATCGGCTTCAGGGTTGTCGGGTTCCCTAGCTACAAAGAAAGGTTCGCCACCAAAACAACCAGGCCCGAACATACGGCTAGCCACTATACATTCGCGACGATCAACTTCTGATAGTGATACATCTAGTTTCACAACCCCGGAAATCTTAGGCATTGGATCTCCTACTCCACAGTACATATATCTGCATGTTTTGTATGACATCTTAATATGAAATGATCACATTTAACCAAATAATTTATGCTTGTAAAATACTAACACGCGTATATATCAAATAAAATGAAGTATTTGCTTACAATTCAAAAGTATTTTATTCTTATCTAATATTCATTTAAAGTATCTATTGCATACCGTTCAAAAATAATCGACAACTTTATCTTTATGTAATAGTTTCTTTTTCAACTTTATCTACTGATGTTTATGTCTCCTGTTTCTAGTAAATTATCATATATATTCAACCTGAATTTTATATTGAGTTTACATCTATCAAAGTCAATTCAAAATGCTAACAAAAAATTAAAACACCAATATTAGTTTAACCACATCCTATCTTTAGTCTTGTCATTAAAAAATTTACTATTCATTAGTCTACAAGTTATAATAAAATATGCAAATAACAAAACATTACTTATGTGTATTTTTTTTTTTTTTTTTTTTTTTTTTTTTTTTTTTTTTTTTTTTTTTTTTTTTTTTTTTTTTTTTTTTTTTATTATATATTTATATATAATAATATTTTTTTTTTTTTTTTTTNACCACTGTATCTCCACCATCCTCCTCCCACGCATTGATGCAATGTATGACATTAAACCCAGGAACCTCGAACCACTTCATTTCGGACTCGTCCTTAGCATACCTTGGG
The DNA here is from genome assembly GCA_014162995.1 of Artemisia annua. Lineage (NCBI taxonomy): Eukaryota > Viridiplantae > Streptophyta > Magnoliopsida > Asterales > Asteraceae > Artemisia > Artemisia annua. The sequence continues at coordinate 106,578 of LBNU01031332.1, read as the reverse complement.
ATTACTCCTAGTCTAGGTATTTTCCCCGAGTCTGCACTCACGGGGGACCCACCACCGATCATCTCCATTGGGCTCATCCCGATTTGGATCTCGGGGAAAATGGCGTAGTTTTTGGTGATGGCAAAGTCATGGAGGAAAGATGGGCTTGTCATAGAGAAAATTGGGACGTCGGGTTGTTTTTCTCCATTTTGGTCGAACCGGAAAAATGTTAAGAAAGGAGGCATTGGGCCGTAGCGAAAAGCAAAAGCTTCTTTGGTTTCTGGGTCAATTTTTGGGTGAGCTGTCATGCTCATGAAAAGCTTGCCGTCAAAGTCATGGCGTCCAGTAGTGACTATATCACCATTGGGTGCAAGTTTGACGGCATATGGGAGATCTGACTCCCCTAGCGCATAAAGCTTATTGCCAAAATAGGCCAAGCTAGTGTTAGCTAGGCCAATACCTTTTGTCGGGTCAAATTGACCTGCCAAAAAACGGCCTGCTGCAACTGCCATGCGGGCTGCAGAGGCCGTCATACCATTAAATCCTGAAAAGACATTTGGGATAATGGGGAATCCCGCGTCCTTCTCAATGTTATATTTGTATGTTTTCACATATCGACTACAAAATGTAGCTTTTCCATTAGAAATACGAATAGCATGAAGCATGCCGTCCCCATCAAACAAATGGTACGGTCCCCGTGGTAAAAACTGCGGGTTAGGGCCATTGCGGAAGTACGCCCCGTCAAGACAACTTGGAAGTGTACCCTTAATGACTTCACACTCGGTAGGAGGGAGTTCATCTACAGGTGAAAAGTTATCAGACAACACATGCTTCGGGTCAACTGACACCCTAAGTGGTGGATCAATGAAGGTGTTTATGATATTATCAAATGCATTTAAGAAGGCGGATGGTAGAGACTGATCTACCACCACTGATCTACTTCTTTTTTCGATATTGAAAGATGGCGTTGTTGATTTTTTCACTTGTTCATCACTAGGCCTCTTGGTGGTCGTTGTCACAGTTTGTGGTTTATCTTCGGTTCTAACCGAAAAGACACGAAAAGAAGATGGTTGGGATGTTGGTAGTGGTGGTGACGAAGGGTAGGAATTAGTAGAATTTGGTGGTGAAAATGTTGAAAGGAAAGATGAGGAAAGACAGTCCATGAATAATGTTGTTGTTATGGATGCTTTACCACAAATGTGGGGAAACATGTTTTTATAGCAAAATTTAGAAAAGGACCAATCAGTTCCTTAATGCTTCAACTGTAAGATTTTTGTTATCTATTTCTTCAAATATTTTATTATCCATACAAAATGTAACTGAAATCAATATCTGAATCTAGTTGATATTTTGTTCAAAAAAATAAATAAATAAATACAAGAATCTAGTTGATATTCATATCCACATGACCACATTTTTTTTAACGAAAAATTGAGGTATGTCAGCGGTGGTATAAGATATACTGTATATGGTCATTGATCATTTAGATGGTTAAAAACATATACAAATAACACATTATAACTACGAGGTGGATCACCCGCGCGTTGCCGCGAGATGTTTTGCCAAAGAACAGCTCTACGGCTTCAGACCTCGTAACTTTGCAATGGGATAAAAATTGATTCCAAATAATGCAAATGGATTTAATATAATCATATATTAGTTTGCAGCTACCTCTCCCCTAAACTTCAGTTCTTATCGATTTTTTCTATAAGGCATACCCTAACAAAACACATATTTTGGTTTAGCAAATACATAAACATGTAGGTATCGAACTTGATTTATTATTTAAGGTTACAACAATAAAAGTTGTTTAGTCAAGGTCTTGATGCCCATCTCTTTTGCTCCTTGAATTCTCCAATGGTTGTAACTCGAATCCTTTGATTGAAGACCCAAATCGCTGCAAACTAAGTTGAACTCATTAAATCATTCAAATAATTTTCTGGCTACCATTTTTAAAACTTGTTATCGAGATAGAATTCTACGTTACAAATTTTGATGATACCTAAACAAATCGAAAAGCAGCAACTTATAAGTTTTATAATAAACTAAGAAAATCAAGAGGTCGCAAATGGGTTGGGATGAGAATAGTTTTTTTGGTATGCTTTTCATATAGCAACCATCCACTGTCACCCTTCTTGTGGATTATGAATTGTAAAGTTATGATACAAATGGGTCAACTTGTGGCGCATTTTACTGAAATGGGTCAAAAGAAAAATACAGCTATGATGGGAGCAATCAAACGGGTTGAAATATTATGTATATAGTCCTAAATAAGTTTATTCAAACAGCCCCTACGTATCTAATTTCAAATGGGAATAAAACTTGATACTTACGGATTTGCTCGATTCCATGCAAACAGTTAATAGGGAATTTATAGTTGAATACTTCTTCCATATTGCCATAACAAAATGTGGCTGTACCTTTGAGAGGTAGTAAAATTGGTGGTTCGGGTGGTGGGTCGATAAGTGTTCTGGTCTAGATATTTTTGGTTCCATTATGTCAGGTTGAAACTTTTTTGTGTCCCAACTTTTGAACTATATATAGCTAACTTGCGATCCAGATTATGATACAAACGTACTAATATTTCAACAAAAGATTAACTTTTTTAACAAACCGATTTAGGATATTTTAAGCATTTTTACACCATGGAAAATAAAACATAATCCAGTTGACCCAAAAAGGAGGTAGAAAACTTCTACAATTTAAGCTAAAGGCCTAAAGATTGCTTTCAGCCGAGCATGTTACAGGACCTTCTCAAGTAATCAAATTAAATTAAGTTTGACTAATTTTCTTATAATTCTATTTTTAAAGTATGCACAGGACAAAAAAAAAGTGTTTTCATCCATTCTTATCATGCCATCAAAATCGTATTTTCACAGCCTCTTTACCACTTTTACAAAATAAGTATCAATCTAACCCACCCATCTTTTTCTTAGCCGTGTCACCCACAGACCTAAAGGAAATCCCATTGTTTGCCGTAGCCTAGCAATAGCTGGTGATGCAGTTTCACACAAATGAATATAGCCGTGGTTACTCAGTAATCGATGACTTTATGTTACCTGGGATTTAATTGGTAATGACACATTTGCCTTAATTGGTTTGTATATATACAATTTGAGACTTTCTATTGTTGCTCATATTCAAGTCGAAGGTCACAAATTTGTCCCGCAAGAGTCAAATGTCAATAGAACAGATTGTACCTTGTTATCCATGTGGAATTAGGTAAGTCCATGCTTCCATTTTTTAAAACTTAGGAGTTTAACAGTTGTTACACCTGCTCCAACCCATTGATAGGATGATCTTGCATTTTGTCAAAAAGGACCGACAATTCTATATTTATACTTTTGATGTTGAATAAAGAAAAAATGTATATGAATAAGAGGTACTTACTGAGAGTTGAATTGAGGTAACTACAAAGTTGTTATATGTAAAGCCTCGCTTCTAGCACGCCTTTTTGAAATGTGTCCACCATGTCCGCCCAATCTGTCAGTTTAAGAAACTTTTTGCGTCCACCAGCAGTCAACGCATTTCCTGCCAACAAATTCACACAAATTTACATAAGATTAATTACATTAAAGTTTAATTTCAGGTAATTAGATATTGGCCCTTTTAAAAGGTAATGGCTTCATATTCTAAAATAGTCGTTTCACAGTTTTGTTTTTTCCTGCGCAGCTATTATTCCTCCTTAGGTAATCTTACATTTACCACAACATATTGATTACGGTATAAAGAAACTAATTACATAAATAGTTGCTTAGCTACAAAGATCAGCTAAGTGATACACCAATGTACATGCTAAGTGAATATATAAACGACAAAGATGGCATTTTTGTTAAAGCGCCGCATTTGATACAATTCAGAATATATGGTAAGCCTCTATTTGCAATGCATTTGGAAAACATCAAATTAACAGAATCCAATATTCAGAAGTAAGTACATGGTGTATTTTCAATATCTTAGATTATCATTGTAGAAATACATGTTTTGTAATGACCACCAACATGTTACGTATTTATACAGTTTAAAAAAAGAGACGAAAAATAAATTGTCGCAATGTGCGGGTCAACCCCATCTGGGCCTACCTGTTTTGAACCCTACTAAAAGTTACCCATCACGACCTGACAAATTTGACCTGTTAGTAAGAATAGTTTAATGATCCTTGGTGAGCACTGATTTAGTCGGTTCAGAAACTTTAGAGTCCAATTTACTCTTCAATGACCATTTCTTAACACCATCACTCACAATCATGATCAGACTTATAGCTTTTGGATAAATGTATGAGCTTATGATGTTGCAGGCTTGCAGGTAACTTTACATGCCTCAAGTAAAAACAGGACTTCGGTAAAAAAATTACATGTTTCAAAAGTTGTAAAATGCACACCTTCAATAACTCTCCTAGAGAGACCGAGACCACCAAGCACTTTTCGACAGAATTCCTCATCGTTTGTCCATGCCAATGTATCCCCTGCAATCATAAAACTAACAAACCAATAACAGTAATACAAAAGATCCAAAGTACGTTTTTTGGCAAACTACACGTACCTTGGGTTTAATAAACATGTAGCAGAACAAAAACAATCAGACAAAGCAAATAGGCATACCGTTTACCGTTAGAATCATTATGAGATTCTTCTTTCTTATTCTAAAAACACATACATACATACATACATACATACATACGTTCACATCTGTACCGCAACAGGATGATCATCACGTAATGGCTCAGAAAGGCAAGCGCTGGCCATGGCTGCAACCACCACGCGGGTAAGGCTGGCCCGCCAAGAGACTGACGCTGCCAAAGTAACCATGTTGAAATAACCTAGCCTTGCAAATATAGGAGCAAAACCGAGCACCGGCCATGGCTGCAACCACCAATCGGGTAAGGTTGCCCCGCCAAGACACCGGTGCTGCTAAATCAAGGTCATAAAGAATTTGAACACAGATACTTATCATCATTACCTGTATGTATGTGTTAGGCATTAAATAGGCGAAACACCTCTTCATCATTGCCTCAGAAACATTGATCATGCATACTCGATTTTAATCAGATACGATAAATATAAAGGACGACCAACCCAAAAAATGGCTCAATTTTAAGCAGGATCAGATCAGCGACAATGGAAGTGGTACCCGTAAAAAGCCATGGCTGCAACCATGTGGTTACCTCGCCAAGGTACGTTTTTCGGCAAACTACACTTACCTAGAAAAACAAACCTTAGGTAACCATGTTTGCACACATATGTGGTGCGAACGAAAACAGCCAACCCTACGTCACCATGGTTGCAAACACAAATACGGAATGTGCTGCCGTCCTATGGCTGCAATTATGTCAACAATCAATAATCAACTTCACATGAAATTTCATGCTTATTTGCACCGACACACACATACGCTAAGGCCTATATTTTACATATCACTTTCAGAACAAATTTTATACATCAAAATATACTTGTTTTTATCCAAGATCCAAACACATTTGTTTTTTTTTCATCCATCCCTGCCATTCCAAATCACAGCTTCTGATTTTATAACCCATCTAAATCCTAATAATTCATTTAAATTAAATAAGTTACCAAGCATGATAAACATATAATCTGATAAAAAACACATGAATTAAATGAAAACAATTACCTCAAAAGGGCTTGTTGCAAACATCATCAGCAACGCATCCTACAAAAGAAATCAACCAAACCCCCAAATTAACGAAACCCTAATTTGTTAAAAAAATTTAAAAAAAAAAAGCATAAAAACCTAATTTGTTAAAAAAATTAAATAAAAAAAAGCATAAAAATGTAAAACCCTAAAATTAAACTGAAATTAATCACCATAAATAAAAACCAAACCTTTTTTGGACGCCTACCGGAAGTTCATAGATTCAGAGATAACACACATATCGCGTGTGTGTGTATCTGAGTTTTCTGGAATATGAAGAATCCAGAACCACAAATATATGGATATAAGCAAACCCTTCACTGTAGATAGTAACATTTGGCACCCAAAGAACCACAAATTCAATAAAATACTCATTTTACTGTAACCCCCCTCACAAAGCACTATAGCACAACAGTATTTCTTTTTTTTTTTTTTGGATCGGACTCCGGTTAAACGCCGGTGGAGTCACCACCCACTCGGATCCTTTGAGAAAGAAAGAGTTGTGAGTTATGGTGAATAGTCACGGTCGGGTACCAAGTTTCCACTTCACACAATGGGCCCAAAAAAACCCGACCCAAACCCAAGGTCAAAGCAAAAGGCTTCTTTGTTGGGCTTAGTCAATCCCTGATAAATGTATATATTTATAATATAACAAAAGGCGGGCTCATGGTAGCCGTGCCAAAAAACAACAACACTTTAGCCCTACAGTAACTAACGGTCGTTAGTTACTGTAGCGCTACAGTACTAACGGTCGTTAACTTTTTTTTTTAATCCGTACAAAATTTGTCCTTCATCTCAGAAGTCCGTTGCAAAATTAGTCCTCGAATAATTTACATGATTGGTCCTTCATGTTATACATTCATTGCAAAGTCAGTCCTTGGTCAATAACTTGACGTTAGGTAGCTAACGACCGTTATCTTTAACAATTTAAAAAAAAAACATATGAACTTGGTCCTTCATCTCAGAAACCCGCAGCAACGCGTGGTTTCTTTTCTAGTGTTATATCATTGGTAATTAGTAATTACCATTAATTTAGATGAATAACAATATGCTTCCATTATTTCAAGTAACTCAACATAGATGGATCAGCTGCTATGGGAGAGAGTGCAGGTGGTGGTATCCTGAGAAAGAGTTAAGGTACAATTTTTTTTCCTTCTCTTCATTCTATCACAATGGTACTAACATGATGGCTGAGACTAGAGCTCGCAGAGATGGGTTCAAACTATGTTCTGATAAGGGCATCCAAGTGAATGACATCGAATCTGATTCCAAAGTTATGGTGGACTCCATCCTTGGTCTTATATCCACCCCTTGACATGTGCTTTACTTGATCAGAGAATGCATCAGCTTATTGTCTTCTGGCATGATGGTTTCTCACATCTATAGACAAGGCAACTCAATTGCAGACAGACTGGCTTCTCATGCTTACTCTCGCAGGTCTGATTGCATCGTTGAAGCTGCTTCTTTTCTCTTGCAAACAAGCCTACTACAATGACAAGGAAGGCCTTTACTCTTATTCCTGTTCCCGGAATGCTTTCTTTCATCAAAGTCACGTAAGAAATAGAAAACGTACAACTCGTACAACTAAAGGCTTGTCAATTCTTGGTGTCATACTCACTCGAAAATGATGGGTGTCAGAATTTCTCACTTTTCAGGCAGTCTCATCCGTGTAAGAATTAGGAATTCCTCTTCCAACTCGTCCCAGAATGGGCGTTATGGCAAAGAACAAGAAGAAAACTAAAGGGGAAATTTGTCCAATAGTCACAAATGGTGCCTCCACAGGTTGACATCCGATCCAACCTAGTAGTAAGCGATCCGCCAAAAGCAACCAAAATATTCCTTGGTGAATCGGGCGAAAACTTGAACTACGTACATACATACTTTTAAAAAAAGGTAAAGCCAACAGACATATAAAAACTGGTGCTATTGCGGCTACACCTCCCGCTTTGTCAGGTATACTACGAAGAATGGCATGGATCGGTAGGAAATACCATTCCGTTACAATATGAGGCGGGGTGGGCATCGGATTAGCAGGTATATAATTGTCGGGATGCCCCAAAACATAGGAGCATAAAAAATAAAAATGGAAGAATACGTAATCAGACAATATTATAGATGTAGGGTACTTTTCTTAACTTAATCAAAATTTAATGGCTACATACTAGTTTGATCACACTGTGTGCCACCTTCGTTCTTATGTATGTAAAATTTCTATGAATCCATTAATTATGAGTAGATTCGTCGTAAAAATCATGCTTAGCCTCTATTACAGAATTAATATACTTATGCTCGGTTAATGTCGTGAAATCCAAAATACTGGTACAAAATGGATCGGTGATGAAAATGTGACCGGCCATGTTAAAGAAGTTTAAAAAGAGTAAAATACATCGTTGGTCCCTAAACTTTCCACAAAGCATCGTCATGGCCCTTAACTTTTAAAATTCGTCGCCTGGCGTCCAAAACTATAGATTTTGAGGCCGAATGCGTCCCTTGACCAGAAATGGTGAGGTCAACGCTAAGTTTTGATACATTTTCCAAGGGCAATATAGTCCAACCACATTTGCAACTAGGGTATGGTTGATATCTAACCCTACATTCAATTTCAGGGACCAACCGTGTTCTGATTTTGTTTTTAACTATGCAAATTGACCAAAACTTTTCAGCTACGCTTTAATTACTTCGCATGAACCAATAAACCCGGCCCTTTGTGCCCAAAACATCCTAGGTTAAGTTTGAGTGACAGGACAAATGTTTTTGTATCGTTTGATTAATCCAGTTCAGCTTGTATCGCTCTACAAGGTGCATCAGTGAAAGTTGGGGAAGTGCGAGGGCCGCATCGTCTTCTCCATTTCGTGTAATTATCAGTGGAACCTTGTATTAGACAATGTTTAACTCATTTCATGGTGTAATCAGACTTTGTTTGACACTTGCACTTAACTATAAGTCAAGTATCCATTCTGCTAAATGCTAAAAAAAGCACTAAATGTCTTAATCATTCTCATGTTAACTAATACAATTGTTTATCCAGGATACATTATATTTCATGGCTGTACATATTAGATATTCGTGAATATAAAAAGTCAAACACCAAAATGTAAAATGTATGTATACGCACCACAATCGCATCACAACCTTTTCTTATCAACAAAACCAAACCCAGTGGCACTTACCATTTGATTAACCTATGTTAACCAATACCCAGTAATTTGGTACAAGGTTACTTATCACAACAAATGCATTGTTTTCATTTTTTAACATGTAACAAATATGTTAATGCGTATTCCAACACACTCATTAGTTAAAAGGGCAAATCATTTAATTTACTTCGACATCTAATAATCAAACTGCCAAATTGACGTTGTACCAGTGAAATTAAAGAATTCAATAACATGCAAATTATTTGATTGCGAAACGCTTGAATCATTTATTCAAAACCCAGATTTTTATATTGTTCATGTTGCCGAAACCATTACAAACTTCATACCATCTAAAACATACACCTAGCTTGACCCACAACTTTCCTATCAGCATTTTCTTTCATTCCTTCAGATATTTAAACAGAACTTCAAGTTTTGTAACCTTGTTTCCAAATCATCAAACTATTGGTAACCCATTGTCGGCATCCTCTTCACGTCTTCTTAGGCGGCACAAACGGTGTCCTTGGGCAATCTCTTTCCTCAACCCACTGTACAAAAGCCTTCTTATCGTTTTTTGTCATTCTTTAGTTAGTTTGACTTTGACATGTATGTCCTTTTGGGGTTCTTTGAAAGATTTTAGAATTTAATAGAATATGGTGGGTTAGTTGTATTCTTCTTCTTGCAAAAAAAGAGATTCAAGAATCTCTTGTTCCATAGCCTGCCTTATCTCCTCTTCATCCATCCACTGAAATAAATAACTTACTAGTAATATATGCATAATATCCAATATAAACACAATAGATCATTAGTCAATCATAGGAAAAATGTTTGCATACCTGCTGCCTTCTCCCATCAACATGCCTTTTTTTTCCTCGTATGTTACTGTCCTTTTGGGGTTGTGGAAACTGTTCCTTGTGACACCTTCTCTTATTATGTCCAACGGCCTGACAATTAGAGCATTTGATCTGTTTCCGAGATCTAGATCTGCCCATTGATAAGCAATTTCAGGGGGGAAATACTAGAGTACTTTTAAATTTGAATTTGGGGATAATAATGGTCAAAATACAACCCTACTTATAACACGCGATAAGGGATGAAACATAGCAAATCTGTATGTTACCACTGTTTAATAAAGGACCAAACATATAACATCAATGTATCTGAATATGTGATTAAGCTATACAAGCAAAAAACAAGACAAAAAACAAAGGCGGACTAGGCTAAACAGATCTTCATTTCATGCGATAACATAGATCAAAAGTACATGATAGGTTGATACTAGATGATCAAGCAAATATATAATTCATAAGTCCCAAAAGACAACAAACATTACACCCTAAATGTTTCACCATAGGTGATTACCAACAAAATCAAGTTTTCTTAAGCAAATCAATGAAATTGTTCCTGCCCAACACCTGAACATGGGTTTCAGTAATCATCTTGTTAATCTCCATAGCCTTGATGACATTTTTCTTTTGAATCTTTTTAAGATCTTGTAGCCTCCATGACATAACGGAAGTACAGTATCCTTCAACTTCCGCCATAAACTCTTCAGTTTCTTTGGTCGCATGAACCAAATCCACATAAAAACTTAGTAGGCCTTTTGCAAGTTTTAAATCCTTGTCGTTCTCACGTTGATAGTACAGAGCAATGCTATCAAACATTTCGTGGGAACCGGTGGCGGTTGCAAGTTCCTGTAGGCGTGGGAATTCTGTCATTTTAGTGGTGTTTTACGTTATGGAATTTACTTATTTGTGTGTATTTGGTATGCAAAACCTTTGGGGTATGGGGCCTTAAATACTAACTGAACTGATAACGTTACAAATTCAGGGACCAAACTTGATATTACTATATCGTAAAGAGTAAAGTTAAATGGCGGGAAATTTATGTATACATACGTCAACGTTGGCAAGGTTTGGGACCAAGGGCGAAATTAGACAAAAACTTGTCCAATACGCTTATGTTTTGTGTTTGGGTTACGCCCCAAGAAACCCGACCCAATGACCCAACCAACATAACCCTAAAAAGTTTCATAATAACCTATTACATACAAAAATCAGTCATTCCATACTGTGAGAAACACCGTTGATGCAAGTTAAAGGAAAATGGAAAGGAACATATTTGTGACAACATTTAAATGTACAGAACCAGAAGACGAAGGAGAAGTCTTGTTCCGGATTCACACAAATGGGAGATTTGAATATACCCCACTCAGGTATGAAGGCGGATCCATTATTAATGTTAGTGCATTTAGGTATAATAGGNAGAAACCCGACCCAATGACCCAACCAACATAACCCTAAAAAGTTTCATAATAACCTATTACATACAAAAATCAGTCATTCCATACTGTGAGAAACACCGTTGATGCAAGTTAAAGGAAAATGGAAAGGAACATATTTGTGACAACATTTAAATGTACAGAACCAGAAGACGAAGGAGAAGTCTTGTTCCGGATTCACACAAATGGGAGATTTGAATATACCCCACTCAGGTATGAAGGCGGATCCATTATTAATGTTAGTGCATTTAGGTATAATAGGGGTATCTTTAGTTCAACCCTAGATAATCTATTAGCAGAGATTAAGGATCCAAAATGGGCGGTGTTTTTCTGTCATCCAAATAAATCGCTAGAAAATGGTTTGCACTTGATTTATAGGGACCAGGATGTCGTTAAGCTATATGAGTTTGCGGAAACACATGAGTCAGTTGATACCTTTGTTATACATAGTCCCCAGATGTTAGCAGAATTTTACTTGGAAAATATTGGTTTTGAGGTTGAGGGTTAGTTAGAAGAAGATGCTAACTTCAGAATGTCAAGTGGGAGACCTTTTATGACTCGCCGTAAATGGAAGGGTATAGATGAGAAAAAATTGCAGGTAGGTGTTGTTATCAAAGATGAAAAAAATGTTATCCATGACAAAAGCATAAACAATAAGGGAAAGGGTAAGCTGAATCTGGAAGAGGACGTTTTGCAAGCGAAAAAGGGCGAGGAAGTTGTAAAAACTTATAAGCGGGGTTTTGATTGCAACGGGAAGGCTATAATGGTTGAAATTCCTTGTTTTGATGGTGAAAACATTGCTGATGGTGCTGGTGATTGTGATGATACGCATAGTGGTCCTAATAAACGTTTTAAAACCAGTGAAAAGATTACCAATCAGGTATTGGCCCTTTGTGCCCAAAAACCATCCTAAGTAAGGTTTGAGTGACAGGACAAATGTTTTTGTATGTTGATAATCCAGTTCCAGTATGTACATCGTTACAAGGTGCATCAGGTGAAGGTTGTGGAGTGGAGGCCGCATCGTCTTCTCCAATTTCGTGTTAATTATCAGTGGAACCTTGTATTAGACAATGTTTTAACTCATTTTCATGTTGTATCAGACTTTGTTTGACCACTTGACTACTATAAGTCAAAGTATCCAACTGCTAAATGCTAAAAACTCAATGTCTTAACTCATTCTCATGTTCTAATACATTGTTTATCCAATACATTATATTTCATGGCTGTACATATTAGATATTCGTTGACATATAAAAAAGTCAAACTAACCAAATGCTAAATGTGATGGTATACGCACCACAATCGATCACACCTTTCTATCAACAAAACCAAACCCAGTGGCCACTTACCATTTGATTAACCTATGTTCAAACCATACCCAGTAATTGTACAAGGTTACATCACATACAAATGCATATGCTTTTCATATTTTAACATGTAACTCAAATATGTTAATGCTATTCCAAACACCCACTATAGTTAAAAGGGCAAATCATTTAATTACTTCGACATCTAATAATCAAACTGCCAAATTGACGTGTAACAGTGAAATTAAAGAATTAACAATAACATGCAAATTATTGATTGCGAAACACTATCATTTATTCAAAACCCAGATTTTTATTGATTGATCTCATGTTGACAACCATTACAAACTTCACTACCATCTAAACATACACCTAGCTTGACCCACAACTTTCCCTATCAGCATTTTCCTTCATTTCCTTCAGATATTTAAACAGAACTTCAAGTTTTGTAATCCTTGTTTCCAAATCATCAAACTTTGGTAACCCATTGTCGGCAGCCTCTTCCGTCTTCTTAGCGGACAAACGGTGTTCCTTGGAGCAATCCTCTTTCCTCAACCCACTGTACAAAGCCTTCCCCTTATCGTTTTTTGCCATTCTTAGTTAGTTTGATTGAATGTATGTGTGGTGGGTTCTTGAAAGATTTTATTGAATTTAATAGAATATGTGGGGTTAGTTGTGGGTTTATTGGTTCCCGCAAAATAATTAAAGCGTAGCTGAAAAGTTTTGGTCAATTTGCATAGTTAAAAACAAAATCAAAACACGATTGGTCACTGAAATTGAATGTAGGGTTAGATATTAACCATACCCTAGTTGCAAATGTGGTTGGATTATATTGCCCTTGGAAAATGTATCAAAACTTAGCGTTGACCTCACCATTTCTGGTCAAGGGACGCATTCGGCCTCAAAATCCATAGTTTTGGATGCCAGGCGACGAATTTTAAAAGTTAAGGGCCATGACGATGCTTTGTGGAAAGTTTATGGACAAACGATGTATTTTACTCTTTAAAAAATTATTTTTTTGATCCGCAGTTATTAAATTGGGATGTACATATATAGAATTGGCATGTACATAAGTTGGCATGTACAATCAATGAAAAAAAGGATATAACAACCCAAAAAAGGGACACAAGTTTGATATAGAATTGGCATGTACGTATATAGAATGGTCTTTCTGAATATATGCTACTCCTAATTATCAACGATTCGTCCTGATTAATGTATAATACTCCCTCCGTCTCATATTAAATATCCATTTTTGACTTTTCAAGTTTTTTTCTTCAATTTTGACTTTAAATATTTTTGTTTGTATTATATGATACTTGATAAAAATTATATCAATGAAAAGTACATTTAAAACTCAATTCATACATATATTTTGCATCGTGTATTATATAATAAAAATAAAAATATTTAAAGTCAAAGTTGCTACAACAAGACTTTGAAAATTCAAAGTGGACATTTAATATGTGACGGAGGTAGTACAAGAGTACTTGACTAGTTGCGTGTAAACTATTTAATTTTGTGATTTTATAACATTACGATTCTTGAAACTCGATGTTGATATTTTCCTTTAGATCAGCGTCTTACTATCTTAGAGCTTGATCTTATGATCAAGGGTTAACTTCAAACAACTTTCCTTGGCTTAAGGCATGTACACATGCAAGAAGACCAAAACGAAGTCTTCATCAACAACTTTGCTTTCCATGCACACTTAACTTATAGTCTTATAGTTTCATGCATGTTTATATGATTAAAGTGAACCACTACTCCTGCATTACGTTCTCATGTTTCCCTATATAATTAGTTTTGTAAACAATTTTTAGGAGATCATGCATTGGTTGTTTCTTTTTGACTATTTAAGGTGTATTGCATTATGGAATAAACATAGAGAAATATTGATCCAAAAGTGTCTGCTTCTTTATGTTCTTCAAGAGTTGCTAACTTAATTAGTTACTTATCAAAAGTCTAATTTTTAATTTAGTTTTTGGAAGATCGACCATCTCAAAACAGTCTCTTATCAGCATGCAACAAAATAAATCACAAAAAACTTGTAGTCAAACTCTTTTATACTTTTAGTTAACAAGAGAGATAAAAACACAATAAATGATGAACACATTGTAAACATACATTTTTCTTCGAGAAAAAAAGTCCGTGACACTAAAAGCCATATTTAAGACCTCAATGATGCGTTTTATAAACGTCAACGTAGTTGTACCGGTACTGCGGGTCCTAGCTTCCTATGCTACGCCCAATCAAACTTATATATGAACATATGCGTATTTTGTAAACCTCAATAATTTATCGTATAAGATAGACATGATAATTTGTAGGTTTTACGTACGTGTCCATACGCCAAGTAATTAAAAGATACTTCCGGAGTATAAATAGACTTTTGGTCGATTAATAACAAAAAAATTAACTGCAAATATTGTCATGTTGTCAATAATGAAGAAGAGATTTAATTTTATGAAGAAACTTGTACTCCACAAATTCACGAAATAATTGTACGTCCACAAAGTTTGATATTTCATTGGTGTTGAGGACCACTTTCATTGTCACATTGTAAATCAATCCATGTTTCAAAACCAACCTCACCTATATTCATTTATCCATTCACCACCAATAACTCAAAATGGTGTGGTTCAAAACTAGGTAGATATTTTTCGAATAATTATTTTCCCTAGTTGAATTTTATCAGTGCTAAAATTTACATATTAAAAAAATTAACGCATTTACATCAATATCCTTGCAAAACTTGTAATTACATCAATATCTTTACAAATTTGATAATTAATTTAATATCCTTTTAAAACATACAAATACACGTACTAATTCAAAAACGTATTTTTATCATTTTTAAATAGATTTTATATTTGAAGCTTTTACATAAATATTATTTAACATGTCAGATTACTTTTATATCCTTCACCTTTAACTAAGCAAAAACACATATATCAAACCCACCCAATCTTTGGAATTGATAAAAACCTTTTAATCTTGATGAGAGCCTAATGAATTTATTTGTTTATTATGCAAGCATAAGAATAAAGTGGAACCCGTGGGGCATAATGTCATGCGATCTTTTTTCCTTTTGATGATAAAATGCAACTGGTAGAAAAAGTGTGAGATAAGAAAATTGATTCCAAAAAAAAGATAATTCCGGTGGCTAACCTAGGTTGGGGCGAAAACTCCAAAACTAGGGTTCCAAACCTTTCTCTAATAATCAGGTAAGCTTTCAAGCCCCTTGACTTTCTATTAGATTAGTTTAGTCAAGGGCGCTGTGAAATGTAACTGTGAAAAGGTTGGAAGATCTGGCCAAAGAAGGGGTTGAATTTGCCAGCGGTGTGAAAGGAATAGCCTTGAATCTTGAGAATGAGAATGTAGGGATTGTTGTCTTTGGTAGTGATACTGCTATTAAAGAAGGAGATCTTCGTTTCCGTGTAGAAGCAAACTCTCCAAATTGATGACCTCCTTCAGTGATCTTACAACGAACAGGAGTTTTTCCATTGTAAATTCGTACGGAGCAATCAACGAAGATTTGATTAAAAAAAATAATAATAAAAATAAAAATAAAATAAAAAAATAAAAAAAATCAATCAATCAATCAATCAATTTCTTCTTTGAATTTCCCAGGTGGAGTTTTATTACTTTCTAGCCTTATTTTTTCAAAATTATTAAAGAGAAGGGTAAAGAGGTAATAGAATATGTTACTAAAAGAAGAAGAAGAAAAAAAAAAAAAAAAAAAAAAAAAAAAAAAAAAAAAAAAAAAAAAAAAAAAAAAAAAAAAAAAAAAAAAAAAAAAAAAAAAAACTCTATTTAATTATGTTGTTAATGTGTTTTTGGACAAATAAGCGTAATGTTAAGTTTTGAAGGATAATGACGCAATTATAATTTGTAAGGATATTGATGTAATTTGCGAGTTTTGCAAGATATAAATGTAAATAACTCAAAAAATATGTCGATGAATCACCTATTCTAGTAGCTTTGTTATAAAACTTGTTTGTTTGTACTGTTAAAAAAAACATTATATGGGAGCACAAGATTACAAGGTAAGAGAAATATACGTTTTGTATTTGCACTTTTAATGTTTTCGCCCACTAGCAACAATCGTAAAAGATAGTTGATCAATTTGTATCCTGTAATAAGAAAATGAGTTGCCTACTCAACTTCATAGTGCGTATATGATTTGGAGTGTTTTTGGAGTGAATTCACAAATTTGGTATGTGTCACACGATCGATTTGGCTTGCACGAAACCAAATAATATACCTTTACGTTTGGTTTGTGGACTTTCACATGAATTATAATGTAAATAATGATTTATCTTTTTGTAACTCCATCTATGTTTAACAATGTACATATTTGAAAATGTGCTCAGAATGTTTAAGTTCCATTGTTAGTCTTGTCGTTCACAAAACTTTTTTTCGACTCTTTTAGAATAACGTTGAATCATATAAAGATGTATTTATAGAAACTTATGTCTCCAGTAGTATTAAGGCACTTCTTATAGCTGCAACGCCGTCCAAGTTTGATTGGAATCATGAAAAAAATCCGTGAAGTGGCAAGTCTAATAGCTATTCCGATAACTTGGAGACTTGATAACTCTGTTGTAGTTTAAGGGTGTCAAAGTTTCGTATGGGACGTTCATCCATGACAATGAACCCTTCCTAATTTGTGGATAAAAATAGATGTCGCTCTTTCTGAGATCCTCGTTGAACTCTTAGAGCTTCGATGTAACTGTTTCTTTCCTTGGTTCTTGTACTAGTCTAGCTCCTGGCAGGTCTTTATTTACTCAAACTATATTTCCAGTGCTGGTCAAGAATAATCATCATGAAAATAAAGAAATAGACTAAAAACTAACGTGACGAAAACACAAGTATTGCGGGTGGCATCTGGTTCAATTTGCCTAGGCAATGGATCTAATAAAGTTTGACAAAATGGTTGTTGGTTATGTGCATCAATCAAAGAGATTGATGATTAAAATTTTTGTCAAATATGTGTGAGGTATTACTTAGGTGATATGGTTAATGGTTGTGTATTAACATTGTCAAAAAAAAAAAAAAATAATAAAAAAAAAATATAAAAAAGAAAATAAAGAAAGAAAAAGAAAATTAAGAAAAAACATCACATTAATTGACATGCTTGTATACTTAAACTTACGTAGCAACATCTTGTTGGTGATAGCACACGGACTCACTTTTTCACAAACAAAGAAACCATTGCCACGTCGATTTAGGCACAAAATTAGTCACATTTTCAAGGCTCTTAATCATCTTTTATATAATAAAGGAATTACATCATTTTAGAGTTTTTTCGACAAAACAATCTTAGTGGAAAAAAAATTAGACCAATAGGAAAGCTGACACATAGGCGAAATCGAGCAATATGATTGGCCAATAAAAAGTCAAAATTGAATTGATTTTGGTTAAACTTTAATAAATTTGGTGGAGAATTTAATTGAGGAAAAAAAACAAATAAAAATATAGGTGTCAAATATATGAAAATAAAAACTTAAAAAAAAGAGGAGGTAATTAATAAAAAATTAGTGGTTGAATTTTAAATATTATATGGAGTTAAGTGTAAAATTATAAATCTTCATTTTTTTGATAACCTTAGATAATAAACAAATAACCCCTTACACTTTATACCCCCTACACTTTATAATATGAATTTTGTTTACAATTATATGAGTATTAGTATTATTTGAGACTTCCATCCATTAGACTTACAAAATTTTATAAATGTATGAATTAGTTTTAATATACGTTAAATACTTTTAAAATAAATATTAGTTTTAAACTTTCATCTATTAAAATATCTTTTTACGTACGTTAAATATAAATAAGAATTCATGTTATCATATTTAAAAGTTTAATCTATACGTACACGGGTTTGAATATTAAATACAGTTAAATTATTACTAACGGTAATATAAATATCAAATGGTAAGTACGAGTTACTGTGATATGAAAATAAATATACGTGATTGTAATTATAACGACTCATGCAATTATCATTTAAAGTTTATATACGGATATCCGGAAAAACATTTTTAAAAAACTTTAAGGAGTATATTTTAACTTCATCAACGCTCATTATGTGCTACTAAACTTGCACATTTTGTACAACATAATATCAATAGTTAAAGTTAAACAAAGTTAAATCTTTCATCCATAAAAATTTTACAAAATATTAATTAATATTAATAGGGGTGAGCATTGGGTCGGTTCCTTCCCGTCCCGACCCGATATCGACAAAGCCCGAAATCGAGTTCGCCGGAAAACCAAACCGACTCCCGACCCGAAAACAGCCGGTTCGATATCGGGACAGTCTCGACAGGTCAGGATCGGTCAGATTTGTCGGTTTTCTTTGTTGTTTTTTGGTTTCCATCCCGAACCGGCCCGAAACCAACCCATCCCAAATCGATTGGCCGGAAAACGCAAACCAAGTACGAACCGAGACTGGTCGGAATCGGAATCAGGACGGCGGGACTGGTCAGAATCGGGACGGTTGTCGGGTGTCGGTCGGGATTGCTCAGCCCTAGATATTAATACATAATGAAAAACTCATGCATACTTATTAGTTGTACTTATATCACAATTTTCACGGTTAATTTCTTATATGTTCATATTAGGGCTGAGCATCGGTCTAAAACCGAACCGAACCGACCCGAACCGACAAAACCGAAAACCGAAAATCGCCAAAAACGTAAACCGAAACCGAACCGAATTTGGTCGGTTCGGTTCGGTTTTGTGTCGGGTCCGTCGGTTCGGTTCGGTTCATGTGTGTTTGTGTGCGTTTTCGTCGGTTTTGGGCCGAACCGAACCGAACCGAACCGACCCGAAACCGAAAACCATGAAAAACCTAAACCGAAACCGAACCGACGGGCTGTCGGTTCGGTTCGGTTTTTGTCGGTTCGGTCGGTTTTGTCGGTCCGGTTCGGTTTTGAACCTTCCATGCTCAGCCCTAGTTCATATAGTAAACAAAAATTTTAAAATAAATTTGATTTATGTGTAAACCCATGTGATCAAAAAACCTTTGACCCAATAACATTATAAGGAGACACGCTAAAGAATCTAATACAAGGTCGATGCCATGGTTATATTTACAATTTCTACTAACTGCTTTTCTTACTTTCGTACATGTTGATGCTCCAACTTTTTAAAATATACATAAGATTTTCTGTTTTTAAACGATAATACTATATAATTAAATTTTTTTGGAAAAACTCCGTGCGTGCACGGGTATTATAGCTAGTTTTCCAAATGGAAATATATAGTAACTAAACTAAAATTGATCTATAGGATTTATATTTTTCCCATTTTTTAAGGGAACTTCACTAGTTGATGTTATACATGGTTTCTAGGTGATTATTTGTATATAAAGCCATAAAGGTGTAACTAGCAAGTAATATTACTTTGTCTTCTGATTTTCACAAGTAGAATGATTGATTTGTAATGTAATGATAATCACAATAGTTGAAAATTAAATTCCGTCAAATTTTTCGGGTTCGACGGTGCATATTATGAATCCAAGAGAGCCACAATCGACTCAGGCATCATACTATCACGATGTTTGTATTTGCATTTTGCTACCCGTTACTGACTATTGTAAATCAATGATCCAAACACTATTACAACTCATTCCATTCTTTTTTTATTATTACTGAGCCGAACTACCCATTCCATTAAAGATGATTTAATAGGCCAAAAAGTTTCAAGTAGAATCTATAAAAAGTAGGTAAACACATCTGGCAATTAACTTTCAACACTAGCCTATGTCTCTTATCAATTAGGCTCATTTAGCACAACATTGATTTAACTATTAGTAGGGAACCCTTCAGAAAGAAATTGCATAGAAAGAATACATTCAGCAAAATATGCACAGCAGATCAAGTAGCTCAATCTTAGATCATGCCTACAAAACTGTTCAACCCTCTCTATGGTTTTCATCATCATCAGATAGATTTTCGCTTGTTAAAGAATCATGTGAACTAGATTTACGATACGTTGATTCCTGGGGTGCAGTAAGTGATTGCAAGAAGTTGAAGTATGCATATTTGATATCAAACTGCATATCGTACCCTGCCAGGAGATATAGGTTGATTAGATTAAACACCCAAAAATGCTTTGACCATTGTTAACTTTTAGGTTAGATTGTTAAGTAAATTTACAATAATTCACTGCAATGGTGAGTCCTCTGTTGTCTGGAGTCTGTCGAACATGATGAAACCACATGCTAGGCCTGCATAATCACCAAAATCAACATTAAGATAGGACTTGTTTCTTGAGCAAAAAGATGCATAAATTCTTGTTCACTATAAACAAATTGACAAAAAAAATATATATATAATCCAGTTTATTTCTAGAACTGTGAGACACACTTATTTGACAAAACAGACCTCTTTCGAGATAGATAGGTAGGGTATGAAAGCTATCATTTTAAACCGCGATGAAGGGGGGCCTAGATAGGATGTGAGTTTAACTGTTTCCTTTTTCGCTAAAAAGATAGCAACATTTGACTAAACCAATAAACAATTAAAAAAAATAGAGGTCGTTCACTAATAATGAACCTCATTAATAATCCCAGTGTAGTGTTACTAATGGATAAATAAGTAAACCTGTACAGAAAAATTTGAAAAAAAAAAAGTGTCCATTTTTCTAACAATCCAAAATAGAAAATGTTTCATTTCTTTTGAAACAGAGTAGCCCAATCCTTTTCATACAAGTATGTAATCATAATTGCTTAAGATGTGAGATAAGCTATACCAGCAACGTAATTATGAATAAATTCTACTCAAGTGTATCAAGATATATTTTTTAATCATGTACATGCATATGAGTATTTACGGGAAGGCACTTACAAGTATAGAATTTCACCAGCCTTAACAGTGACCTCAAATGGCTTCGGTCCATTATGATATAATGGGAATTTGGTCATTTCTTTCTCCTTGTTTTCGGGTAATGGATAAGGATTAACACTGCACCAAGGGACGTACCTCACTGGATTCTCAGGTTCTAATTTAAATTCCCCAGTTTCCTGTAACATTACATATTTGCAAATCAACATAACTAAGAGTAGAGAATTGGACCCTTCTACATTCGGATGGGTTGATCTGGCTTATGTTTATCTCTAATGAGTCAAACGGGTCAAATAATTCGGTAATCGTATTTACCACATTAATTATCGATAAAATGCAAAATAAAGAATATAAAAGGCCCACAAAGCAAAAAATAAGCATGCTTAATCACAAACATATGACACAAAAGCACCCTTTTGACATTTTAGCACCAAAATGCAATAATATTATGTATGCTGTTGATGACATGATATCTTGTGAAATTCTAGATGTCAAAGAAGAATTCAACAATTTTTAGTATTGTCCTTTTTACCTAACATTAGTTTATATAAATTATCCTCAATTTGAAAACCTTCAAACCAAGGACGAAGCTTCAACTACACTATTAGATGGCCCAAAATGAACATATTTATTTTTAAGGTGGGCAAATGAGTAAATAACTCTATATCAAAACTTTCTCCACTAAAATGAAGTAGGCGAAACAATTTTTGGGGTGAAAACAGCCCCACCCTGCCCTTCAAATGCTTCGTCCCCGCTTCAAACCAATCTCATGCGAGGCTAAAACACCAAAATCTCATTCATTGTTTTGAGTATCATCCTTTCATTTAACATTAGTTCATTTCATTTGTTTTCAATCAGAAATCTTCAAACTAATCTCATTTGACAAAACCTAATTCAGACTAGAATTTACTTGATCACATTTGCCAGCTTAGCTGCGTAATCTTAAAGATCACTTGGTGCCGTTCAATTATCACCGTCACTAACTCCATTCAGCTCTTTCTTTTGGGGTAAACATGGTTCCAACCTTTTGGCCGACTAATCTATGGGGTTTGATCCCACCAGCACACAAACACAAACGGGTAAAGCCCTCCCTTTTTTGGGTTGGATATTTAGCATTTTCATGCCACGGATAATTAGTGTCTAGCATTTTAATAAAATGAAACTTATTCTGACTATTTAACTATTTAATGATGGGATAATCAGTTTTTGAAAATCATCTTAGTAATAGTTGCAACAAAACTGATTCGATTAAAAGATTATTTAGGGTCATTTTAGTTACAACTGCTCAAATACTCAAAACCTATAAACCAATCAAAAAACTCTACAAAATCCAATATTCCTTTTTGTTCCACCTAAGAATCTGACTATCATTATTCTTATGTCAGATATCCCTTTCAAAATGAAAATCCAAACACCCACAAACAATAGAGCCATGTATAAAGACAAAGAGATGAATTTATACTAAAAAAGAAACGATCAAAACTATACCTCAGAGTAATTGTACTGAGCAGCAGGGTATTCACGAATATACATTCTATGAACATCAGTAGGCGGAAGAAGCACAAAATGCTTCTCACCAGTAACAACAGCATACAAATTCTCATAATGGTCCTTATGAAACGAAGTCTCAGACAAATCATTCCCAATCCACAAATTAACCGCTTCCGGCAATCCACCAATAGCCTCAGTCGCCCATGCAAAATCCGAATCACAATCTCCCGCCAACGCCCCGTATTCCGCCCTGAAACAATCATTCTGCTGTTGTGCATAAGCAACAAACCCGTTACTTGTGCCCTCTTTATGTGAAGACTTTATAGCATCAATGGCATTGGAAAATGAGGTTTGCTGGACATGAGCGGATGCAAAGCAAAGGGAGTTGGGGATAGAAGGGTGTGGGGTGAGGGAATCGGCTTGGCCGGTGGGTGTTATATGTAGGGAGACGGTGGAAGAAGAGAGGGCATCGAGGAGGTAAGACATTGAGGCCCAGAGAGTGGTGGCAGGCCAGTTGAGGGTGGTGGCAGCGGATGCGGAGAGTATGAATGGTTTGTTTTGGGAAAGGTAGTTGCGGAAGAACTGAAGTGGGGTTGGAGGGGTATGTAGGCGTTCAATTTGTTGGGTAGTTCCTAAACTTAGTTCCCTCACTTCTTCCCACAAGTTTTCGAGCTTTGAGTTCATTAAATAAGGTTTTCCGATCACGTGGTATGTGAGAGCAGTGGTGGATCCAAGACAAAAGCCCATGCGGGAGCTAAGCAGATGGCGATATCAGGTACGAGTCAAAACTGTCAAACAAGTATCCTCAATTCATCATTAAACTCCAATGCAATGAACAATGAAACTAGCTGGTGTAGGTGAAAATTAGTACTACTTTTTAACCTAATAATCAGTCAAGCAAACCCTACAAACATTAACATATTTAAGGAAAACAACTAACAAACAATAACAATTAGCAAACTCAAAATAGCTAACCTTGCATACTTTTCTAGAAAGGGCCCAAAATATGATTACAAAATTAAGTGGGGTTAGAAATAGAAGCAAAGTTAAGAAGGTTTACCAGATTGTAGAGAATAGCAGGAGACAAAACGGTTTCTTTTCATGTATTAAAAGGATTGTCAGTTTCCAACGATCGAGGGTTTAAGGCTAATGGTTGCCAGGACCCAAGACAATGGTTTCTTTGAAAAATGTTAAGTAGTTTGTAGCCATCGAACATATAAGAATGAAATTGAAACCTAATTTTGTTATTTTTAATGATTTTTTAACTAATTTTTAGGGTAAAGATTCGAGTTAAGTAGTGAAGGAGAATGAAAGATTTGAGTTAAACACGTGTTGTGCAATCGTCTTTTTTATTTTTATTTTAAAGGATTTCTTATTAAAAAAATAATTAAGTATATAGGATGAGGGTTTCAAACAAAACTATCGTAAGAAAGACATGTCATTAACCTACCAAATAAAACGCCAACACCAAAACTAGGAGTACTTCTTAACTCTACCACGAATACGGATGTCCAATACTTCATAGAAAGCAAATTGTTCCTCACTTAAGTCATAACATCATACTCGTAACCTGTTAGTAATTTAGTGTAATTGAGGGATATAGTCATGATATTTGGAAATGGGTTTGGAAGTACGGAGTGTACACCCATCAAGTGAATGACATCCCGGACCCAAAAGATGTTTTGACAATAATTAAATGGTAGAGAATATTAAAATATTCTTTGACTAAGAATATTCTTGGAATATTCTCTTTAATTTTATATTAGAATATTCTTTAATTANTATCTGTTACATACCAAGGATGAAGCATTAGATAAATTCAAAGTATTTAAAAATGAAGTTGAATTGCAACTTGGGTCCCTGATCAAAAGATTCAGGACTGATAGGGGAGGTGAGTACATGGATACTCTGTATTTTCAGTCTGTTGGTATAATCCATGAAACGACTGCTCCCTATACTCCTCAACAAAATGGTATCTCTGAAAGAAAAAACAGGGTACTGAAGGAGATGGTTAATTCCATGTTGTCCTACTCAGGACTGAGTCAAGGGTTCTGGGGTGAAGCTATTGTGGAAAACTAGAAGGGGGGGTTGAATAGTTTACCGCTTTTTACGTTAATTATCTTTTACAAATTACCCGTTTTAATCAAAGATATACTTGACGTTTTGCTTTATTATTTGAATGGAAACACTTTGACCATCTCAAAGTTAATATGTGAACACAACACAATATATATATA